>JAHBCN010008234.1:0-39737 GCA_019359885.1 Listronotus oregonensis
TAATTTTGGTTTTTGCGGTAGGTGCTTGGAAGACATATTGGAAGCGTAATCCTGGTCTATTTTATCCCATTCTTCCTTATATTTGCTATCGTCGTTGGGCTCAATTTCGTAGCATCTGCCACTCGCTGTATTACATTCTCAGTTTGAAGGGCGATTCCGTTTCGGACTTGTTCCTTTTCCAGTTGAAAAAAAGCCAATATATTTAAAATTATTCGCTGCGTTTGTTCATTATACCTATTATATCTTTTTCTCGGCATTTTTTATGCTTTTCGAAATAATAACAAGTTGACACACCAATGTTTTTGATTGACAGTGACGGATACTTTACATAACCAAAAATATAAAAAATGAATAATGATCAGACACCCATTTTTTTCAAAAATTTGTTTTCACCGCTGTTTGGAATATACTAAACAAAGATAAACAAAAATGACGTCATTACAAATGAGTATAATTAGGACTATACCCTTTCCGCTAGAAATTTTATTTTTGAATTTCATATAAAAACAATATTTGGCAGAAGCGTTATTTAAAGTAAAGGTTATTTTGAGTCAATAAAAAAAATGTATTTACACGGTGTCTTCAATTCGTTTTTTAGCATTGAAATCTTGAAAACTTGAAAAGATACGAGGTCGATTAAATGGAGGCAAAGTTACGCAATTTAATGCTGATCAAAATGTCACCTTAAAACTTTAAAAATTTTAAATACTTTCGAAGAATTTTGGAAAAAAGCAAGAATATTGCAATTTGATTTTTATCTTTTTTAAGAATTTAATTAAATAGATTTAACAAAATAAATTTAAAATTCTCATTGCTACTTTTTCTGTTCTACAAGGCAGTGTTATTAGATTTACACACCGAAGTTTTATTCTCGAGCTGCCATTATCAACTTGGTTTTTTTAAATACGGCCCTGGATTTTTATAACGTATTTTAAGAGCGTCTAAGGTCCCAAAGCCAATGATGTATCGCACTTATTCTAAAAATCCATATTATTGGCAACTTCCATAAGAAACCATGTGTTAGAGAGAGATAGAGAATAGATAGTAGGAAAACATTACGATGTTTTTTCCGAATAAGTGTAATACGTCATAGGTTTTGAAATCTTAAAGACTCTTAAAATACGTAATAAAAAATCCACGAATTGTAAATATGTTCTATAGTTTTGTGGCGGATCCATGTTTTAGTCTGTTTTATTTGGGTTACTCGCCTTTCTACTTTTTGGAAAATGGGACCCTCTTGGTCCGGGTCCGGGGGTATGGCCTTAGATATCGTCTTAAAATATAAAACTACATATGTTCTATTTTAAGGTCATTGCTGGGAATAAAGGAATATTTACAATGTTCCAAAAAAAAGCCTGGATGCTCTACTGGTATCTGAGAAACTATTAGTGCATAGTGCAATCTTGTATAAAAAATCTAAAAATAAACAAATTTCAAGGTCACGGCGGGGAATAATTTCAAGGCCAAAAAAAAAAGACATAAATTACCAAATATCTACTACTATATAGGCAACTTTTAGCATATAGTGCTTATTGCTAAAGTAAATATTCGAAATTTTGATTTTTTTCGCTTCACCCTACTGTGGACCATTGCAAAATAACAAAAAAAGTAAATAAATAATATTATTTATTTAATAACTAAACTACTATTTATTTATTAATACATTTTAATTTCGTTAAAACTTTTTAGTATAATTATTAGCATATTAATAAATATAAATATAAATAATAATAAATGATTTATTTTTGAAAATTTTCCTACCCTGTTTTTTAACCTTTAAAGTTAAACAAATGTAGTCATGGAGCAATATATTCAAGAACAACGTGTTAAAATTATCTAAGCGTATTATGAAAATGGCTGATAATGGAAACGTGCATTTCGTGCTTTACGTGAATTTATGGCGCACGAATTCTCAAAACTTAGGATGTTTAGGACATACGTTCATAAAAGGTTTTTTTCTTAAAATGAACCAAAAAATTGCCCCCTTAAATATTGATATTCAATTTAAAAACACCCTGTATAAAGTAAGCGTTCGGTATAATTTGACCCCGTTTTACTTTCCCCCGGTATCCACCTAACTGTCAGCCCTTTTGGATTTAGTTACCTTAGGGGTTCAACTTCAAGTGGCCAAAATGGCTGACATATTATCGATGACGATTTTTTTCCTAAAAGTTTTGCACGTTCACCCCTTATTGCTACCCCCTGTATCCAATAGGTTGTCAGCCTGCGCGGGTACATAATTAACAATACTAGATAAACATGTTTTACGGAAGAAACTTCATTACTGATGACGATGATTTTTCGGCTCTAGCTCTTAGACCATTGTGATGTAGATACCCTTTCCTTAAAATACGTAATAAAAAATCCACGAATTGTAAATATGTTCTATAGTTTTGTGGCGGATCCATGTTTTAGTCTGTTTTATTTGGGTTACTCGCCTTTCTACTTTTTGGAAAATGGGACACTCTTGGTCCGGGTCCGGGGGTATGAGGACTGACCCGGTCCAGCCCTATTGACCCCTATGAACTTGCAGATCGCCTGCAACAAAAAAGAAGAAAACCCTAAAAAAAAACCCAAAAAATCACAAATGTTAATCTACGCTTCGGTGGCAAGTCGGCCACCGTTATCAAGATAGAAACTAATACAAAAAATTAAACTAAATTTTAAGAAATTTTAGGTCTGAAAACTTAGGAAATTCTGAATTTAGATACCTTAGGGGTTTGGCCACTTAAAGCCAAAATGGCTGACATATTATCTATGACGATTTTTTTCCTAAAAGTTTTGCACTTTCACCCCTTATTACTACCCCCTGTATCCAATAGGTTGTCAGCCTGCGCGGGTACATAATTAACAATACTAGATAAACATGTTTTACGGAAGAAACTTCATTACTGATGACGATGATTTTTCGGCTCTAGCTCTTAGACCATTGTGATGTAGATACCATTTCCGCTAGAAGTTTTACTTTTGAATTTCATATAAAAAAAAATATTTGGCAGAAGCGTTATTTAAAGTAAAGGTTATTTTGAGTCAATAAAAAAAATGTATTTACACGGTGTCTTCAATTCGATTTTTAGCATTGGAATCTTGAAAACTTGAAAAGATACGAGGTCGATTAAATGGAGGCAAAGTTACGTAATTTAATGCTGATCAAAATGCCACCTTAAAACCTTAAAAATTTTAAATACTTTCGAAGAATTTTGGAAAAAAGCATGTATATTGCAATTTGATTTTTATTTTTTTTAAGACTTTAATTAAATAGATTTAACAAAATAAATTTAAAATTCTCATTGCTACTTTTTCTGTTCTAAAAGGCAGTGTTATTAGATTTACACACCGAAGTTTTATTCTTGAGCTGCCATTAACAACTTTGGTTTTTTAAATACTGCCCTGGATTTTTATAACGTATTTTAAGAGCGTCTAAGGTCCCAAGGCCAATGATGTATCGCACTTATTCTAAAAATCCATATTATTGGCAACTTCCATAAGAAACCATGTGTTAGAGAGAGATAGAGAATAGATAGTAGGAAAACATTAGGATGTTTTTTCTGAATAAGTGTAATACGTCATAGGTTTTAAAATCTAAAAGAGTCTTAAAATACGTAATAAAAATCCACGAATTGTAAATATGTTCTATAGTTTTGTGGCGGATCCATGTTTTAGTCTGTTTTATTTGGGTTACTCGCCTTTCTGCTTTTTGGAAAATGGGACCCTCTTGGTCCGGGTCCCGGGCTATGAGGACTGACCCGGTCCAGCCTTATTGACCCCTATGAACTTGCAGATCGCCTGCAACAAAAAAGAAGAAAACCCCAAAAAAACCCAAAAAATCACAAATATTAATCTACGCTTCGGTGGCAAGTCGGCCACCGTTATCAAGATAGAAACTAAAACAAAAAATTAAACTAAATTATAAGAAATTTTAGGTCTGAAAACTTAGGAAATTCTGAAGGCTTTTTGAACTTTTAATGACGTTTTGTCATAAGTGACAATAGGTTATTGGACTGGTGTATGTATAGTATTTAAAAAGACCAGAAATGTGGGTGATATGGTGTGTTAATTGATTTTAAGTTTACCTGAATTTACTTCAGCATCAAGCATAGATAACCATGTATTATTTAAATTAACAGATATTGATGTTACACATCTGTCTTTATTTAATAAAATAAATGCACTTTCCTTTATTTTACGTTTTTTTTAAACAAGTTTCCTTTGCTAAAATGCTAGAAGCATTCCAGTTTATTATGTGGTTATTATCAAATCCGTGTTGACAGATTTTTGATTTGTGGAATTCTGTGTTTCTAATATATATGTTCTATGTTGCTTTGCTTTGCTTTCACTTTTCTTGGCCTCCGTCGGTGAACGTTCAGCCAGGTCTCCCCTTTCCAGACACACGTTGTTATCAACGTGGCTTTCCCAGGCTTTGTAGATGGAACTTCTGGATAGTCGGGTTCTGTAACCCCCAGAAATTCCGAACTTTTCCAAAACTTAAATTCTTGACAAAAAAAAAATTATCGATGCAGGGCACAAACAATGGCGGTCCGACTAGAGACTGCTTCTGTTATCACGCATAACCGTTTTCTGTCAGTACTGCCCCTCCCTGCTGAGCGCGCAACCATCGTCCGCCATTAGGAAAATCACTCGTGCGTGGGGCCCTCAGAAAGGAACAGGTATAGGAATCTTCGTTCACAGCGCTTAGCCCCAGAAGAAGGACTCCATCGTTTGGCTTGAGTTTCTCCTTGATCCCCGATGGCAAAAGCTGTTGATACAGCGCCTTTAGCCGCCTTCCCGGAAAAAACTATGTAGTTTTTTTATCGTGAGCACTTCACTGATCGGAGGTCAAAAAGGAACTGTTGTTCTATGTTCTTTTATGCGTTTGGCTTATGGTCTGGAAGTTTCACCTATATAAAATTTATTACATTCACAAGGGATCTTATAAATGACATTTTTTGTGTTTTCGTTTATATTGTATGGTTTTGTTATTGTTACTTGGGGTCTAATGGTGTTTTGTATTTTAAAGATAGTGCGAATAATAAATTTGTTACCTATCCGTTGAATTTTATTTGATAAGCCAGGAATATATGGTAATAATAGATTTGTAACAGGTCTATTTTGATTTTGTCTTAAATTTGGTTGTTCAAATTTTAGAAAGCATTTGTTTATAAAATCAAGAGGATAATTATTTTGAACTAAAATATCTTTTAAAAATTCTTTTTCATTTTCTTTGTTTTGTCTGGGTGATTAGAGTTAAAATTTAAGTATAAAACGTAAAATAAAGGAAAGTGCATTTATTTTATTAAATAAAGACAAATGTGTAGCATCAATATCTGTTAATTTAAATAATATATGGTTACCTATGCTTGATGCTGAAGTAAATTCAGGTAAACTTAAAATCAATTAACACACCATACCACCCACATTTCTGGTCTTTTTAAATACTATACATACACCAGTCCAATAACCTATTGTCACTTATGACAAAACGTCATTAAAAGTCCAAATAGCTTTCAGAATTTCCTAAGTTTTCAGACCTAAAATTTCTTAAAATTACGTTTAATTTTTTGTTTTAGTTTCTATCTTGATAACGGTGGCCGACTTGCCACCGAGACGTAGATTAATATTTGTATTTTTTGGGTTTTTTGGGGGGTTTTCTTCTTTTTTGTTGCAGGCGATCTGCAAGTTCATAGGGGTCAATAGGGCTGGACCGGGTCAGTCCTCATACCCCCGGACCCGGACCAAGAGGGTCCCATTTTCCAAAAAGTTGAAAGGCGAGTAGCCCAAATAAAACAGACTAAAAAAATCCACGCCCGTATTTAAAAAAACAAAGTTAATGATGGCAGCTCGAAGACAAAACGTCGGTATGTAAATCTAAAGGCGGCGACCGTCCTGTAACTTAACGTTAACGTTAACGAGCATTATATTACACCAACCCGTTCAGTTCCTCACATCATCATAGCGAATGCTCGCGTTTGAATGCTCGTTTCACGAGTGATCCACCATTCGTCTTTACAGTGTCGTCGAAAATGTCAGACATGGAGGTCGCGTTTGCATTTCTGCTAGTACGGTACTGGTATTTGAAGACGAAAAAAAGAAAACAACTCGTTTGGGTAACGAATTAGAAGCAGACAACAACACGGTGGACATACTTTATTAAGTATTCTTCTACATCTATCCATATTTTAATTTGTTTAAATAAGCCTTATGACAAGGATCCCAAAGATTTGTTTTTTCTCTATATTTGTTAAATTAGGGTTTTCTCACGATCTCACTGCATCCTGATTTGCACAAAAGGCAAAACCTTAGATAATGAATTTTATTTAAATAAAAAAATGGTAAAAAACCACTACTTTTCCAAACGCTCGCAACGAACAAACTGATTTACTGATTATCTAGCATCGAACACTTCAAAGAGATTTGCGAAAAAAGCGACAACCCGATGGAGCAGCCGCGAGCGCGAGCAGCTCGCCGCGAACGGCTCAGTTTTCTGTATTCACTGCCTGCTGCATTACAACGTTTAGTTACTAGTCAGTCGCCGCCTTAAGAACACTGTCTTATAGATCAGGTTAAGTGGCAATAGGATTTGTAAAATTTAATTTGTTATTATATCTATTTAAATAAAGTCATGCAAAAATAAAAATAAAATCGCGATACAAGATATTTTTCGAAAATCTTCGGAAGTATTTAAAATTTTTAAACTTTTAATGTAGCATTTTGATCAGCATCAAATTTGCAACTTTACCTTCATTTAACGACCTAGTATCTCTTCGACTGTTCGAGATTCCAATGATGAGAGTTGAATATGTATAAGGGACCAGGTGGTTAGAATATTTTTTTTTGGCGATCGTTTTATCAAACTGTGAAAATTGTAATTTTTCTTAAATTGTTTTAAGATGTCCTTTGATTTTAAGCAACAAATTTGACAGATGTTTTATTTGGTTGTTATTAAGATAAAAAGACTCAATGCTTGTTGTTTGTATTTTTGGTTGCCAGCGTTGACGGGACAGAAAGATAAAATGGGCAAAGCCCTGCACCCACGGTAAGGGGTGATTCAAATTGAGTTTCCAGACTACAATGTAAAATATTTTTGACACGCCACTGCATTTGTCAACGGCAACCTGAGATTTATAACCTTTAAAGTTAAACAAATGTAGTCATGGAGCGATATATTCAAGAACAACGTGTTAAAATTATCTAAGCGTATTATGAAAATGGCTGATAAAGGAAAAGTGCATTTCGTGCTTTACGTGAATTTATGGCGCGCAAAATCGACCTTCTGAGATGACAATTCAAAATGTGGTTTAAAAATTCGAACAATTTGGATTCGTAGCTTATAATAAAACCTTGCAGCTTGCTCGTAGAGGTCGTTCCAAACAAAATATTGCCATTGTTTGCGAAAGCGTGGCCGAAAACCCAAGCACATCGATTCGTTATTGATCGCAACAAGTAGGCCTTATGCATTCCACTACAAAGCGAATTTTAACAAAAGATTTGCAGTTACACCCGTACTAACTCCAAATAACACAGGAGTTGAAGCCTCAAGACCAACTACAGCGCCCTATTTTTGCCAAATGGATACGAGAACAAGGTGTACATTTTTCAATCAAAATTATCTTTAGCGATAAGGCATATTTCCACGGTCATGACTTCGTAAACAAGCAAAATTGTCTTATTTGGGGATAGAAATATCCACGAGAGATTGTTGAAACGAAAATGCATCCTTAAAAGGTCACTGTTTGGTGTGCCTTTTGGTCCTAAGGCGTTATTGGCCCATTGATAACCGATTTTTTCTAGGAGCAGTTGAAAGATATGGATAAAAAAGGTTTCTAGTTTCAACAAGACGGTGCAACCTGCCACACCGCAGGAGAAACGATAGAATTATTACGCGGCAAGTTTCCCGATCGCATTATTACACATAACGGTGACATCAATTGGCCGCCGCGATCTTTAGGGGTATTTAAAGAGCAGTGTATACAAGAATAAACCAAACATCATTGCATTGCAGAGATTAAACAGGAGATCAGAAGCGAAATCAATGAATTCTTGGATAAAACTAAAGTAAACAAACCTTGTTTGGCATTAATATATTCGGGAGGGCAAGGAGGGATAATTCTTGTAAACACGCGGCACAATAACATACTAAATAACATCACTCCGGAAATAATAACTTTTTCAATGTTTATGGCATTGCCCCATAAATTACATTTTTATAAATCAATGATTCTTAATTGTTAAAAATTAATTTTAAAGCCGGAAAACTATTTTTGTGTATTATCTGAAGTGACAGACAGACATGACATTTGCTTTAGATGCCAATTCGATTGCTGTTGATCAAGTCAGTTTACACAAAGTGTTATTGAATAATACAGCCTACTAGAAAGAGAAAAAATGATATTGGAGTGCCGTACAACACCTGATTTACTATCATTTTTTATTAAACGAATGCAGCAGCTGTCCAATTTTGGTTTTTGAGATCTGGCAATTTGTTTACGTTTTTCCAAAACAAAAGCAAACAGATCACTATATCAAACACCCTGTCTACAAACTGGCGTTGCGTTAATTCTAGTCCTTGAGTTCGTTGAGCGAAATAGTCGGCATAGAACCTGATTTGTCCGCAGAGTTTTCGCCTTGGTGTGCTGTCATAAAGATAACCCTATAATAACTTATATCACTGTTAGCCCAGAAACGTTCGGAAATAAATCGCAAATTTTTAAGGCCAGCAGGTATCAAGTTGCGGTTTTCTGCATCGTGTTTAAAAAGCTCCCAGGAAAAAAGTCTATATGGTGTGATTATGCCATTTTTCAAAATATGCATTCTGGTGCAATAAATGCATGCTGCAGTTGCATAATTACTTACAATATTATACGAACGATTGGAAACTCGGAAAAATCGCTCGAAAATCGTTACCCGGGGGTTTTCGGGGATGCCAACTTTAATTCTGGCATAAGAATTACCCGAAGGCGTTTGGGGATGGCTCTGTAGGTGTTCCCGGAGGAGGATTGGATGGAAACTGCAGCGTCCATGAAAATCAGCCGAAAATCGTTACTCGAGGGTTTTCGGGGATGCTGAATTCAATTCTGGCATTAGAATTACCCGGGGAAGTAAATTATAAAAAAAATAATTTAATCTTAAATTATATTACACATATTATAGAAACAATAGCTTTGGAAACCATTTCTGCCTCAAAACTGGATTTGAAACAGGCACTAAAGCTCTCAAGAGAGTAGAGTATCATTATCGTGGGGATCTGCGCGAACAGAAATTTCCTGTATCGACTAAAGAAAATAAATATGGGAATAGTGAGACCTTAAATCCATTGGAATAAGAGTGAGAATTGAAGGATGGAGAGGTTCCTGTGAAACCGACTGTGGCGCAAGGTGCGGGGGCCGACGAAGTGAGTTGGAGTGCTCACTTGCATGCAAGCATTGCGATGGCAATTGCCTAAACCAAAAAGGCACTTCCAACCAGGTTAAGGATAGTGACGAAGAAGAAGCAGAAGAAGGAGAAAAAGAAGAAGAGTTTAAAGAAGATATTTAGAATTTAAGTTTAAAATTAAACTTTATAATAATTTCATATATTAATTAAAAGTAGAGTTTATTATTTACATAAAGTATTATTTTCATAATTTGTAATTTTGACTTTCTTCAATACCTTTGCCCGCAGAGCCACCCACGAGCGCCCCCGGGTAATTCTAGTGCCGAATTAAAATCGGCACCCCCAAAAACCCCCGGGTAACAATTTTCGAGTGATTTTTCCAAGTTTTCAGTCGTTATAATATTGCAAGTAATTATGCAATTGCAAAATGCATTTATTGCACCAGAATTCATTTTTCGAAAAATAGCATAACTACACCATATAGACTTTTTTTCTGGGAGCTTTCCGAACACAATGCCGAAAACCGCATCTCGATATTTGCTGGCCCTAATTTTTTTTTATTTCGGTTTACTTGACTATGTTAATAATTTAGAACAAGGCAAACAAATTCAAATGTAGTTGCCTAATTTTAAAAATTTTCTTTATCACTACTTTTTTTTAGAATTAAATAATATTATAAATGGGCATTTTTTAGAATGCCATAATTAAAATAATATCGGTATAACCTAACGAAGTTTAAATTTAAACCCAGTTTATATAAAAATACTTAATCCCGAAAATAAATGGCGTTCGTTTTTTAACCTGTCATTTAACCTTTTTTTGCTTATTTAGTTTTACAACTGCATTTTGCATTAGCCTGTAAAACCTTATTTTATCGATTCGACATTTAAAGTGACAAGCAAAACAAGTTGTTAATTATGTTATGACTTTACGCCCTACAGGACAATAACAGTTTAATTAACTTTATCTTTATACCAATAAAACGTGTAGTAAATTTCTAAACAAAGAGCACATTATTAAAACATTTTTAAAGCATAACTCTTTTTATATATTTTTAATATTTTATGCTTGGCAACAAAATGCTTATTTAGTGCTTTATAAGCAAAATGTGCTTGTCTATGGCTTACATATTCATAGAAGCATTAGGTCTAGGCTATATTCCTATATACGGTGCCCTGGAAAATGTGGAAAATCTCCCGAATATAAAAAAGGTAAAAAGAATACTACATATAGTTTTATGTATAGGCCTCCTCTTCGTGGATACTGGCTCCCAAAGAGCTATGAAATTAGGTTTTTAGACGTAATAAATAATCCACCAAGTAAATTTTAATTTTGTTTAAAAAAGTTGCAATACCAAGTAAGCCTTTTCAAATTACTATTAAAAGTCCGGGAGGCCACCGCAAAAAACCAAGCCAATAAGAGATACGCACGAAACATTTTTTTTTATATTACTATGAGCTGTAGTTAATTCAAAGCGGCACTGCTGCCTCAGCTCTTGAAAAATATGTTTTTAATATAACTCAAAAACTATTATTTTAAGGAAAAAAAATATATAATCAAAATTGATAGCCTAATAAAACTACCTTAGTTTTTTTATGAAATTTTTTGTAGCCCTTTTAGTTTTTAAGACATTAACGATTTAAATTTAAAATAAAAACGCAAATATCTCCAAAACTATAAAAGTTACGAAAAAATGTGATCAACAAAAAATAGGCCTTTTAGTAAGCCCTATGAAAAAGGTCATATACATATGTTTAATAAAATAAGTAATAAAGGAGATACAAGCAAAAAAGTGATTTTGGCCATTAAAAATTTCGTTAATAACAATTTTTTTTTTGGTACAATCAAAGACAATTGCATTTTCACTATAGACACACAAATAAATGCTAAATTTTTGGTAATAAGTTTGGACGCGCTTATTGGAGCGAGCGTCCCTCGGGAGAAAATACGTTCATACGCTGCTATTAAAACGAACACTGTTGCCAAATCTTTAACAATGGAAACAGTGATTAGGAATTATTTCTGTGGAAAATAGGCCAAATTCGTTGAAATAAAGATAATTTTTCTTTGCTCTATAATACTAAAATTTTAATTATGTAAATTTTTACTTTGGAAAATTTAATTTTGATTAAAAAATATATTTGTAGTTGATGGGATACATGATGTTTAATATGATTTTTTTTTAATTATACTTTTTAATTTTATGACATTCACACTTAACAAGAAATACTGGAACTTTACAACAAAAATTAATATTCATTTATAATTGCGAAATCCAACGAACCGACCGATTTTTTTCCACATTTTAACAATATGTTAATGCCTAATTTTCTAAAGTTTTTTTAATTTTTATTGGATGTCTTGCACTCCGTGTTGCTATCTCAGACGTAAAATGTGTATTCTTACTGATGTTTTTAAGGTGCGTTTATGAAAATGTCTAAAAATATTTGTCAATAGTATAATCCCAGCTTAAATTAAGCTGTGGTATAATTTCTTTTTACTTCTATCCACTGAACTGACCTTTAGCAAAGTGTTCATTCTTTTTATAACATTTTTTTGTCCATTTCGGGGCCTTATGTTTAATTTTAAATAGACGGATATATAAAGACATATATGCATCCAATGTAAAAATTTACAAAATTAAAATTGTATTCTTAAACAGTAAGAAAATGTTTTAATTATTATTATTATAAGTTTAGCATATTTCTTGTTAAAATAATTACTTATTGTTACCACTATTATAGCTTTGGCAACAGTGTTCGTTTATATAGAAGCAAGTGAACGTATTTTCTCCTGATGGAAGCTCGCTCCAGCAAGCGAGCGTCCAAACCTATTATCAAAAACTTAGCATTGCTTTGTGGGTCTATAGTGAAACTAAAATTTTCTTTGGTACAAGTAAGTACACCAGCTCCGATCCATCTAAAAATTAATTAAAAATGTTCCATTCATTAAATAAAACAAACTAATACACATGTGCCTCAAGGCAATGGGAAATAACCTGGCAATATATATATATATATATATATATATATATATATATATATATATATATATATATATATATATATATATATATATATATATATATATATATATATATATATATATATATATATATATATATATATATATATATATATATATATATATATATATATATATATATATAATATATATATATATATATATATATATATATTTTGATATGGGGTTACAAATTTGTGTCGAAAATTTTAAAGTTTTAAATGAGGAATTTGGTAATAAGGCTACTGGCTACCCAAAAAATAAAAGGCGTCAGCTAAGAAAGGATTTTAGAAACTCCTCCGCTAAAGGGCTAAATAAAGGGTAAAAATTTGTATGGAATTTTGTCATTTCTGGCCCTTAAAGCATAAATTTTGCTATGTAGGCTATTGATTATAATTAAAAATGATCTGTTTTAAAAATTTTAGAATTTTATTATTTGCGGGGGTGATTAAAATTGGCATAAAAGTGTGTATAGAAAATACGCTACTTTTGAAGCTGGTAATTCGGAAGTGGGTAATTAGGCGTCTGATTACTCATAGAAATAAAAATTGGTAATATTTTGGGAACTTTCTGGTGTTAAAAGGAAATTGTGTAAAAAATTGGGATTTACTCATTCACAAACGCCATTTATATTTAAATATAATAACAAATGAAATACGACCAAAATGACCAATCACAGGACGTGCTCTACGCCACAGAGAGCGTGACGTAGTACAAACTATCGATAGTACAAGCTATCGATAGTTATCGATATAATTATAAAAAATATCGATAGTATCAATACTATCGAGTTTTAAGTAATTCATAAAAAAAAAATATTATGGATTTTAAACACCTCAATATTTTTATTTTTATTGTTGTGATATATCCAAACAAAAACAAAGTAAGTAATGGAGGAAGCTTGATAAAAACAATCTAAATGTAAATAAATACCAGTAAGAGCAAGACAGAAGACACCTTAAAAAATTAAAAGTAAACAAAGTTTGACATAAATTCCGGTACTTCCCATTTTGATTTCACAAATACAGGATAGAATGCTGTTATGTTTGCTATGTTTTTAAAGTTAAGTATTTGAACTTCTTTCTCTCTCTACTGGGGGGCGATAATGACCTATACCGAAGATACAATTTTAATTTTTCGATGTAGTATGTAGAGTTTTCAATACATTTTATGATAGTACATGTACATCGATAGTATGGATGCACATGTACTATCGATAGACTATCGATGTTTAAGGAACACCAGTGTGATGGAATACGGAGCGCAGGGAGCATAATGTGATGTAATGCAACGGAGGGCCAGGTACGTGTAGGCAGACATCGTTGTCGCATGTTTCAAATGTATAAAAAAGTTTAACGAGAACGAAAAAAAACAACAGCCAAAATCGTGTAGTCCAAGTGATCAAAGCCACGGGCGAAAAGCTAGTTGTCTATAAATTTAAATCAAAATGACAAGCTATAAAGTTGGCCTATATTGATAAAGATGTAATTACACTCGTCTGCAACAAATTAAATTTTGTCTCGCATGGATTTTAAAAGGTATTTAACATATTAAAAATTAATCCCTGTATGGTAATGGAACATCCTTTCAAACGTAAATCCGGCTCTTTATCACAAAAGATAAAAGCAGTACACTTCTATCATTAATCACCAGGAATGCTGATTAATTTCCTTTGGGCTTCAAAAAATGTGGAAGGTATTTTTTTCGCGTCATCAGCAGACAACCATTGTTAAACTTTCATTGCGTGCTTAATTTCATCGTATAAAAGTATGCCAAAAAATGGATAGCCGAAAAGAGACCTATATTGTTGTGTTTGTATAAAGTTTCATAGTAAGGTAATTACAGTGACCCATTTTGTATACAGGGTGTACACAAATACGGTTTCTTATTTTGATTTACCTATTATAGGAGGAAGCAGACAATTTGGGTTAATATAAATGTTTTAAAAGGGTCCCTGCACAATCCTTATGACAAATCTCGACCAATTTTCTTTTAAACTTTGCAAACTATGCTAAATAGGCACCAGCCCCAAAGGTCAGGAGAATGCATTTGACTGATTATTGGTCAATTGCCTTACCGAAATATTTAATACAGTAGCCAAACTTAAAGCCACCAACACACTCAGTAGACTCTAGTCTGTCATTCCCCAAAACATTCAACTACTCTCCTCCCCGATCTCCTCAACCCTTTTATCACCGACCGAAGTCTGCCATATGATTTTTTTCTGTTTGGTTGTAAAACCTTTTGATCGTGAATTTCGTAACACAGCAACCTAAACGATCACAACACAATACCATTTGACTCCAATAGGCCAGTAAATGAAAGCTGTAAACAAATCTGTACAGTTTTCCCTTGTGGCGCAATTCTTAGGTTTTAGGAGATGATTTTGAGCGAAAAAAAGTGTATCAACATTAACAGGTGGGAAAGGGCTGAAAATGGCCCCTTCAAGGCCCGAAAAATGGGTTTTCCGCTAATATCTGACAAAATATGCGAATTGGAGAATTTTTGTTTAAACAAAAATGAAGATCGCCTTGTAATTTACAAAAGTCCCCCCATATTAGCTGCCGCTCTACCGCTAGAATGCGGCTATCTTCATGGATTCACTTATAAGCGGGCGGACGAATTGTTCCATTAGTTGGGCAATAATGTACAGGGTGTCCCATACTGGACGCGTTCTTATGGGAACAACCCTTATTTGAAGGGATAGAAAAAAATTGACCAAGGTGTCCGGAGCTTAAATTTAATAAGAAAACTACTGGCGCTAACAAAACTTTGCTATCTCTTATCGTTTGGCAACTAGAGGGCGTTTCTCGAATTTCGTCCATTTTTTAAATGCGCTATAACTTTCTTATTAATAAAGATAATTCATTTTGATAAAAACTTTCTTAAGACACTTTTTTTCGTAGAATTTATTGCGATAGGCAGATTTTTTACAGGGCGTTTAGATTTTCGTGCACCACCCCAAAATCAAATTTTTTATATGGACCACCCTATAGATTATAAGTTTTTGAAAAGCTGGTAAAATTTTCTAAATGTTGGGGTATCACTTGTTATATTTATCTTAAAAACCATTAGCAGTATTACGATTTAAAAATTAAAATAATGTGCCTACAGAAATCAACATTGCCATGACTAATAAAATGACATAGGATGCTAACATATTATGATTAAAACAACAGATCTAAAGTTTTATGATAAGATTACTCATAGTTAATATACTAAATTAATAATTATCTAAAACACAAACGACAACAACAACAAACCAACAATATTAACAAAAAAACATAACTCTACCTAATCCTAATATAAAATTTTATGACATTTAATTAACGATATTAAATAAACAAAAATAAAATAAAATTATGTTAACAAATGTTCAAATTGTCTCCCATTTTGTTGTACGCAAATTCTACATCTTTTTTTAACAGCATTAACTGCATTAATAAGTTCTATATTTTGAACTCGGTTAAACGCACCTCGCAACGCCCTTTCTAATTCTTCCCGACTATTAAAATTATTGTTTTTATAAGTAAGGTCTCTAATTCTACCCCAAAGAAAAAAATCTAAGGGCGTCAGGTGCGGTGACCTGGCAGGCCATTGTATGGGCCCTGGATTTCCCATCCAATTTTCACCAAACTGAACATTAAGGTAATCGTTTATGGTCCTTGCACAATGCGCAGGGGCACCATCATGCTGGAAGAAGACAGATCAGATTTATGGGAATATCTTCCAAGAATGGTTCAATCTGGTCCCTTAAAATATTCAAATATTGTCTAGAATTCAGCGGTTCATCATAAATGTAGGGTCCAATGAATTGTCCTCTAAAAATTTCCACCCACACATTGAAGCTAAATCATTCTTATTGTCCGTTTTGGACAGTCGCATGGGGATTTTCTTGGGACGAAGTGTAATCATTAAACCGATTAAATATGCCCGCACTACTAATCGAAGCCTCGACAGACCAAATACAATTTAAAGCAAAATTTGGTTCATTTTGTATTTTATTTGAAAACCACTCACAAAAACGAGTTCTTCCATCAAAATCCCCAGGGAGAAGATGATAGATTTTGCGGGTTCGATAAGGCTTAAATTTGTTTTTTTTTTTCAAAGTCCTGTGGTTTTTGCTTCTGGATATTCCAGTCTCTGCTTCAAGTTTTCTTGTGGAAGTTGTACCATTATTTTCATATAAAGTGTTACGGTTAGAGTTTTTACTTCATTTTCGTTTTGAAGTTTTTATTTTTGATAATAATTTGCTCTGGGTTTGTTAAAAGAGCCAAAATTTTGAAGATTATGGGCAAGTCTAGCAAATAGATCCCTGGATGGGATATCTTTAAAAATACAAGTTTCTTGCCGCCTGAGCATTTTTGTTGCTTTCTATGTAACATTCAAGCATGTTCAACTTTTCAAAATTTTCATACATTTTTTAACACTTTTCAAAAACCTTTCTTAAAAACTTATTTAAATTACTTTTTTTCTACTAAAAATACCAAAATATTTAACAATATCAAGTACCACTGTCAATTCTCAACTATTCAGAAGCTGTTAAAATATTAAAACAAAAAAATCATATGCACGGCCTACTGCTTTTTTACGTAGCAACTTTAAATATGTGGCTTTAATCATAACATGTTAGCATCCTATGTCATTTTATTAGTCATGGCAATATTGATTTCTGTAGGCACATTATTTTAATTTTTAAATCGTAAATAATGGATTTTAAGATAAACATAATAAGTGATACATCAAAATTAAGGAAATTTTACCAGCTGTTCAAAAATCTTATAATATATAGGGTGGTCCATATAAAAAAATTGATTTTGGGGTGGTGCACGAAAATCTAAATGCCCTGTAAAAAAATGCCTATCGCAATGAATTCTACGAAAAAAAGTGCCTTAAAAACGTTTTAATCAAAATTAATTATCTTTATTAATAAGAAAGTTATAGGGCATTTAAAAAATGGACGAAATTCGAGAAACGCCCTCTAGTGGCCAAACGATAAGAGATAGCAAAGTTTTGTTAGCGCCAGTAATTTTCTTATTAAATTTGAGCTCCGGACACCTTGGTTAGTTTTTTTCTATTCCTTCAAATAAGTGTTGTTCCCATAAGAACGCATCCAGTTTAAGACACCCTGTAGAATTTTTAATTATTTAAAGTTAAGCAAGATGGGAAAACCTGTGCCTATCATTGCATATAAGTTTGGGTTCATTCTGATTACAATATAAATAAAAGAAGTCAAAGTTCTTTTACAATATTTTGAAAGTATCTCATTAATTTATTGATTTATTTTTTATAATAAGATCTAAGCAAGTGTTTAATGATCCCAAAAAATTTTCTTTACCAGCTTTCTTGCGTTTTGATAAAAAAATGTTTTGCCCATCTGCAATTTTTAGCCGTTTAGCCACATCTATCCATCGTGAAATGTAATGGATATTTCGAAGGACGTTTTTGAGAAAAATGTTGGTGTCGCGAAAAAAAATGGTAGGAACCATTTTTGTAAATTTCGAGGTGATCTTCATTTTTTGTCTAAACAAAAATTCTCTAATTTGCATATTTTGGCAGATATTCGCGGGAAACTCATTTTTGAGACTTTGGGGGCCTTTTTGAGCGGGTTCCCACGTCGAAATCTTGATAAACTTTTTCTCGCTTCAAAGCATCCGCGAAGATCTAAGAATTACGCCACAAATGAAAACTGTACAGATTTATTTACAGCTTTAAGTACTTTCAGGTCTTCAGTTACTGGACCACAACAATAAAAGCCTTAACCTTAACTAGCCCTGCCCTACCTTGCTACAGAAAAAATTATATAATAAAGATCTTTTTCAGGTTTAATTTTTAAAGTGAATGTTATTTGCCTGAAATACGAGATAATGCGTTTAATAAAATCAACAAAATGTATTTTCTGGTGTTCAGAGGTAAATGTTATTTTTAAGATTGATGGGAACATTTTGACCGACTATTATTTAAGTTATAAAATACCGCACGATATATTATTTAATATTCCAAAAAACAGGTTCGTTCCAAAATCGCAATAAATTGTTTATTGTACGGTCACGCGCAAGCCCAGTCAAATAAACTCGTTCCAACCGATGGGCAAGGGTGTATTACACGATTCCTTTACTCTTTTAACTAAACTCGTGATCGTTAATGACAAGTTTTTAAATGGTTATTTCGATCTCTATAAAAACCAAGAACCCTTCTATAATAAAATCGTTTTAATAGACCTTTCCAAGGTATGCTCAGCGCAAGCGCGTCTGCCATGTAAAAAGGCGGCAACATGAAAGTTTCGGGCACTTTTTATAAATATGGCTGGACAACAAGCATTAATACCTTTTATATTGGTGCAATTAAATAAAAAATTTATTGATGGTGCTTCATTAGTGCATCCTACCGTAGAAGCCCACAATTGTGTTCAGTTTCGACGATGTTTAAAGTGCCATGGTCGCCCTCAAGGAGGAAGTAAAGCCGAACTAGTTGAAAGGTTAGGATAATAAAAATTTAGATGTCAAGTAGAACTGTATTCAATTTGTCATGGGAATAAGTTAAAGTAATCACCAAAAAGAAAAAATATTTTTTATGGAGGTTTTAGTGAAAGTTGAGGCATGCGCACAAAAAAATTTCAACTATTTCAAGGCCTATTGTAAGTCTGACATAAAAACGTGCAAGGTCAGCACTTACGCGTTTTATCGATTCCAACAGTTTCGAAATTATTTCACGGCAATACGGAAACTTTGAGTTTGAACAAGCCAGATACAATAAACCTATCAAAATAGACCATACAATATAAACTGTGTGATATAGAAATTGCAACACCCATATACCCATAATTTTTGCCGGTTAATTGCTCTCATGAAGGGTAGCAAATAATAACATTTTTGTTCCAATTTATTTTAAAATACCGAAGTTTTTGAAATTTTACAAAAATATGACCAGTTTTATTATCATTTTTTTAATTGAGATTTTATTAGATTTATTTATTCCAATTGCTTTTGTGGTTTGATAAAACACCTTTCGGCAATGAAGGTGTATCGTCAGTTAAGTGAATTTGAACAAGGTAGAAGAGTAGGTCTACGAGGTAAAGTCCAAGCTGACATGGGAATGCCAAAAACAACTGGAAGTTCTGGGAGAACTCAACAGAGTAACTCTCTTGTGGGTACCAGGACATTCGGGAATAGAAGACGACGAGCTTGCGAGACAGGGATCATCCACACCATACTTTGAACTAAAACATGCCCTTGAAGTGACCAAGCCCAGCACGAAAGCAAACCAGGGAATGGATCCGAAACAAACACGAGGAATACCGGGAAAACCTTAGTAGAATTAGACATGGAAAAAACTTTATCAAGGGCCCATCCAAAAGAACAAAGGAAAAACTACTCAGAAAAAGTAGGAAAAGACTTCGCATAATAATAGTAAAAGGACACCAACACAAGATAGGCTCATAGAATGTGAACCCAAGTTGCAGAATGTGCGACGAGGGGGAAGAAACAGCCTACCATATCTTGTGCGAATGTGAAGAATTGAATCACAAAAGGCAGGCATTATTTGGGCAACCGGAAATGAGCCCACAGGAATATATCAACCAACCAGTCTTATCAATATGGCTCCCAGAGAAGAAGAAGAAAGTCTACGAGAGGGTCGAATGTCATTTCGACCCTCTCGCTACAACAGTGATGCGATTTTGACAAGAGTGGTCTATAAATTGTTACAATTCACGTCGGGGGGGTCCTGAGGCTTTAAGAACGGCTCTTAAGAGTTAGTGTCCTTAGAGACCGTTTCAGCACAACAAGCGCAATTGGACATTAATGGAGGATAGCTACAGGTCAACAGATATCCTTAAGATCGATTTATTGAAGAATAAAAACGTATGGGCTACCATCATACCGTCCTCGGCTTGAATTGCCATTGACCAATAGACATACGCAGCTACGTCTGACATAGTGTCGAGAAAGGGCTCAATGGAATGAGAAATGGAATTGGATCGTATTTAGCGACGATTCACGATTTTTTTTGTGGGCTCATGATGATCGTAGGAGAATTCGTTGAAGACATGGGGAGAGACTATAACGTTAATTTTGCGTAGAGCGCAAGCAGGAGGCGGTTTAGTATGAAGTGCCATGGCAATTGAAAGTAGATCACCTTTACTTTTTTTGGACAAAAACATGGACGCCCAGTCTTACATTAATAACGTGTTACAACTGGTTGCGTTGTCATACCTTTAACAATGGTAAAGCTTAATTTTTCAGCAGGACAATGCTAGACAACATACAGCTGCAGTTACAAGAGACTTTCTTTGACAAGTTAATGTTACTTTTCTTCCATAGCCTGCAAGGTCACCTAACCTATAGCCTTTTGAACATGTATGCGACATGATAGGTAGGAGGCTAAGCCGGTTGCAACATCTTATGCTGGATGTAAAACGTTTAAGGTATGATGTAAGATTGCCCTGGAAGACCCTGCCACAGGCAGATATTGATCATCTGATTCGCAGTATGCCACGAAGAGTTACAGAATGTCAAAACGTACATGGTGGCGCAGCTCACTACTGATTTTTAGAGTTTGGTTTAATATTTCTTTTTGACAATATCATTAATTGTTATTATTATTTGCCTCAATTATTTTCCATAATATTAATAACATAAATTTACATTTTCTGGGTGCTGCAATTTCCATGTCACAGAGTATATTTTCAAAAATAGTAGAAAGTCGACATGGTGTTCGCCAAACTTTTTTGTATAGGTCTAGTATAAAATAGCTAGTAATAAACAAAAAACAACATTTTTTTGTGATGTGATTATGTTGCTAATATTATTTTTTTAAATTCTGTTTTTGTTTCAGACATGTTTTTACAAAAAAGGTAATAATTTATTATTTATTTACTTTTACGAATTTATAAATTAAAAAATCTTCTTTGGGTACTCGCTAGATGGTACCGCATTAGTTCTAAGGGTCAACTCATATTGTGAATGCAAAGCGGTTACATCTAGCAAGTTATCAAAGAGATTTTTTAATTCACGAATTTGCCATAACCATATAGAACATAAATATATACAACAATTTTATACCTATTCAATTATAAATAAACTAATACTAAAATTTTTTTATACAAAATGTAGTTTGGCGAAGAAAAGACGGGTTTTATGTATTTTAAATTTCTTTGAAAAATTAAATTAAAAAATTTTATGTCCATTTTCATATACCCATATTAATATTGGGGGTTAAAATTTTTAAATTTTTGCACTTAATTGAGCAAAAACGATAGAAGATACAGCAGACTAAGTTTTACGTTTGTGTCTAAACCTTTTAAGGTTTGTAAAACTGAATTAAAATTAAAGGTGATTAGTAAAAAAAAGGTAAGATGTGACCTTTACGAAATCTCCCATTGACATTCATTTTTATCATAATAATCTAAAAGCAAAACGATTAATTTTATGACTAGTTAAGTATTCTAGAAATTTAAAGCTTTTAATTATCAAGCGACTTTAAAATTCAAATTTTAATTTTCATATTGTATTTTAAGGAAAATTCTAATTCACACCTTGCTTTTTTATGACAATCTTTATTAAAACTAAAAACAAAGACAAATTTTTCTATTGTACCTAATTACAATAAAAAAACATGGAAATACGAATAATGGGCTTATCCCATACCAAAGATTATAAAAGCAATTTATTAGGCTTAAGACCTAATTATATACAAGAGGAAACCGGTTACTTTGGAGCGGATGTAGTTTTATCCAGATACAACAAAGCAATTTTCTAACAAAAGAGCCAATTAAAAATGAAATGGAATGGTGTGAAGAGAAAACAACCAATTTGTACTGCCTTCATTCCATATACTTTAGTTAAAAAAAGGTAAAATGATATGCTCGCCAAAGTCTAGAATAAAATGGGCAAATAAAAATTTTACTTCTTTTTTAAACTTTTATAACTTCTTTAAATGTTTTTCTATTTTTATTTTTCGCATATCGTCACTTCGAAAAGTAACATAACTTAAAAAACTTAGCTTAAAAAAAGCCAACAATGATATCTAAAATTTTCAAGGTATTACCAACCAGCAGTAATTATCTTTAAAATATTTTTTTTATACCAATAAGGAATGGCTCACCCCATTAATAACATGAAATTTAATTTCTTAACTATTTTAGTTTTATGTTAAAAAAAAAATGTAATTTTTAGCCTTTGTTACTTTCCCTGAAAATAAATAAAAAAAGACAAAAAATTTTAAGCTATATCATTTTCCCTCCTATAGTTATAAGAATAAAAATTTGGTGCTCTTTAAAAAGAAAAAATCATTAAAAGTAGCTAAAAAGGTATGATTTAAACTGGCGGCCGCTTTTGCTTTTTATAATGTGCCGCTTCGCAAACATGTATGTAAAAATAGTCCATATAAAAACCAAATGCGGCCGCCAGTTCAAATTGAACCTTTTTAGCTACTTTTTATGTGTTTTTTTTCTTTTTACAGAGCACTAAACTTTCTAGGTCTTTATACTGATCCAACTATACATGTAAATCAGTAGGTTACTCAAAGATTACAGAAAAACAATCACAAAAACAGATGAGTAACTTTTCTTACAATTTTTTTTTATGAATACCCTAAAAGTTTGTCCTGAGTAGTCAAATTTGGTCTGAACAGGGTTTCCCATACTCATTTTTAAATTTAAATAGATTTTTTATGAGACAAGTTAGTATGTTTTTTTGTATATCATTATTTTCTACAGCCTTTGGGATTTAAATCAAAATATTATTAGTCAACTACGCTCCTGTAAGAAAACTGGGAGAAAACTGATTTTCGTAAAACACCATTTTCCTAATAAATTATCATGGGGTTTTGACACATAATTTGATGTTGAGTTTTAATCCTTTGGTTTATTCAGTTTACCAACAAGTTTTTTGTGTAGAAACGTACATAAGAAGTAACTCAATAGAAGATGTAAGGCGTGCAAATTTACATCAAGGAGACATCCAAAATCTTTTAATGAGTGACGAGGCAAATTTTTATTTGAATGGCATGCTTAATAAACAGCATCTTATGTATTGGTCACACAAAAATCCTTAAGAAATTACTATAAACAATATTCAAAATACAAAAGATATTGTTTGTTGTGCAGTGGGATCATTTGGTATTATTGATTCATATTTTTTTGAAGAAAGAAACAATCTTGCTCTTATTTGAAAAAAAGGGGATTAAGGTTAGGATTAAAGTGTACCCTTTTATATTTCTCCCACCAGGTCCAGACTTCTAATAAATTTGATGATCCTGTTGGAAGAGAGAAATTTCACCTCCCTCGGCATCAATGTGTCATTGCCGAGGATTGCGATTTTGAGTAGTCCCACTACTGGGCACAAACACAGTATGTGTTCTGCCGATTCATCCTCATCCATGCACATGCGGCACTCGGCGCCTTCCGCTAGGCCGATCTTGTGCATGTGGTACTTTAATCTGCAGTGTCCTGTGTTCAGTTCAACTAGAGTTTTAAGGTGTACCCTTGATTGCTCCAGCAGTTTGACAGTACATTGTTGGTTCGGTGGGCAAAGGCCTTCGAGTGTCTGAGACCCGGAAGTCCATGCCAGTACCGAAGATTTTTTCTTTGTGTTTAAGCTGATATGAACTGCTGGGCTATTTTATTAGATATACCGATGACCGGTTCCGGCTCTGTGAATTTTGTCTTCGCCCCCCTTTTGGCAAGGAGGTCTGCGGATTCATTATCCTCGGCCGGTATGTCCAGGTATCCACAGTAGAGTAACCTTGTTGCTTTGACCCCATTTGGTTACTATTCAGGACATCCGGCGAAGATTTGTATGAGGTTCCATTACTAGGTATTATGGATTTTTAGAAATCTTCTCTTTTTATGAGTTAAATGTATTAAAAAAAATAATAAAAAAAATTAAAACCCAAGAACTAAATAAAATCAAAATAACTCCTATAATTGGTTTTAGTTCTGGGATATCTTGTGGCTTGTAGGCGTACGCTAATAGATTTTACTAAAAGAACAAATGATAACTAAAAAGCACCTAGGTAACTAACCTGTTTATTATTTGTTTTAACACGTATTAAAATAGTAATGATCAGAAACGTTTAGCGCAAAAGATACATGTTTGCTTTTATTATTGAGAAGAAAATATATTTTACTTTTTAGTAAAGTAATTATATGAACTAGCATCGTTATTTCTAACAACACATAAAAGATTTTTATAAATAAATTTATTATACTATGGCTAAGATAATAGGGTTTTTATAAAGGTTTTCGCCCACTAGAGCGACGCGGCGCGACGCGGCGCGACGCGATGCGACACGACGCGACATTGTCGCTTGCTTGCTCTCCCGACTTGTCTGAGCTGTAGGGTCGCGCCGCGTCGCATCGCCTAGATGGGCGGGCTTCAGTTTAATTACATGTAAGGTATCCTTGATGCATTTAATCGCGTCGCACCGCGTCGCGCTAATAAGCGAGAACCTTAAGGCATTAAATTAAGTTTTAATTTTTTTTTTTTGACAAAAGTAGTATTTTTAGACCTAAAAATAAAATGCTATAGTAGTTTTAGTTTAACATAGTAGAACTTAAAATCATTATTATTATTATTATTATTTTATTAAAATTTTACTAAATTTTAACCAAACAATGAAATTTGGTTAAAAATGTGCTTTTTAGGATGTTGTAAATACAAATTTACCTTATTAGTATTAAAATTTCTAACCCTATTTTAAATAACATTTTTGTAAAAAAGCCCTATTTTTTTGAAAACCGAAAGGTCGTAAATAATTGCTGAAAACGGATCCCAGATAGAATTAGTGTTAATTTAATAATAATTAAGCTAAATACTTAACTAAAAAAAGTCTTATATACAGGTTTTACGTATTTACAGTAAGTGCAAAGGTAAACAATAAAAATGAAATAGAATAAAAAGTTTAAACATGCTCTTAAATACTACAATATATAATACAAGAAATATTTTAAGAAATAGTATCATTTTCGACGTAAAAAAATAAATCGCATTTAAATTCAAAAGTAAAATCAATATCATAAAAGTTTTTTTAAGAAGCTAAAACCTACTCTTAAGTATTTATAATTTCCGTAGGAAGAGTTTTAAAAATTTTATACCTTTTTAACTAAAAAAGAGTAAAACGGTTTTTAAGTTAACGTAAAAACATAAAAGTAAGTATAAAAACCTTTCTCTGGTGAGTGTACTGAAGGTTTTAAGTAAGATTTAAAAAAAAATATAATGTTACAAAATAAAATTGTTATTTTATATTATAGAATTTTATTAAAAAAACCTACTTTAAAATATAGTAAATGTTTTGCAGGTAAGATTTAAGAGAAAAATATATAATAATAATAAGTATAATAGTAATAAATATACCATTAATAGGACAGGTTGTAAACAATTTTTAGTAGGTTCTTAAAGCACTATGAAAATTTTTGTAATCGTTTCTTAAGGACCCATTAACATAAAAGTGAAGGGTAGCGGCCCCCTAATAACCCTTGAATTTTTTTATTTTAAAAATACCAATACTTAACGTCTAAATGAAGCATTTTATACCATTTTTATTTGTTAAAGTTAGTTTATTAGGTTAAAAATTGAGCTTAGACCATTTTTTTTTTACTAAATGATGACATTTTTATGTTTTATTTTTTTTTTAAATAAACTTGAAAATATAACTTTGGTTATTGTTAACAAAATATAAGTTACAAAAAATTAACTAACTTCATTTCATGAATATATTTCTTTGAGCGTATTAAAGTTCTTACTAAAATAAAAAACGTTATACAATGGATGTAAAAATAAAAAACACAGTTAAAATACTAACTACGTTTTCTTTTCTTAACATTTCTCTTAAAAGCCCCATTTATTAACTTAAATGCGAAAGTGGTTTTGCGCTTTGCATGAACAGAGAAAACGGTTTAGTGTTAATTTTTATTTCCCATTCTTTAATTTCAGAAAGTATTTAACATAGAGCCACTAAATTTGTATCTTAAAAAATTTCCTATTTGAATTTATACTTAAGAAAGGGTTTTATTAACACAAAATAACAAACAAAGGATTTTTTTTTTAAATTTACATATATTTGCTGCAATATTTATAACCAGTGAATTTTTCTTTAATCCCGTAATAAAAGTCCCTTTACTTATACTGTACTGTGAAGCGCACTTTTGGATACTTGAGTTTAGTCCGGAAAATGAACTTTTACAATATGTAAAAATAGTTACAGGACTAGTCCGGTAAAACTTTTTTAAATATTTGTAACTTATATTCTTTGAATGATTACTTAAAAAATAATATGTTGCTACTTAGAAACATTAAAATTGATGCTAATTGTACGATTTGTATTATCATGAATATTTATTTCGGGGGTTCTATATAAATTATTATTATTATTATTATTATTATTATTACCTATCAATAGACTCTGATTATTTTGATTTAAAACTTTTGAATCATTCTTACTACTTTTTCCTCAATGGAGTCCTCGATGTTCCTCTTAGATACCAAGGAACTTCTTTCACTCCCCATTCCTTTTAAGTACTGTACGATTGACCCCAGCATTAGCAAGAAATGTTGCTAACGTTATTCTTAAGCAGTGCCCCATATACTTCGCTACATCTACAAGTCCCAAAAATTCAATTTTCTTGGGGACACCGCCTATGGTATGAATATCCACCCTCTAAGATATACACTTCCCATTTCGATAACCTAAGAAAAGATATTTATGGTTCAAACTTTTCAGTCGCAGTGCCAAATATTTTCTATATAATTTTAAAGAATGTTGCACTCTTTCGTCAATAACTATTAACACTTTTCGTTGGTTGGTTTTTGTTTGACATATTGTCATTACCAGCTGCTTGCCTGCATCTTCGATATCTTGAAGAATTAGTGATTAAAGCTTCTTTCGGCGGCAGCGACCGGTTATCCCTAATATTGCCACTAAAATAAATGTTTGCTAGAGTATACCTCCACCAACTCTGTTATTTTTTAAACAGTTTTACCTTTAACAGAAGATATTCTTATATTTGAGCTTCAGCCACAAAACAATTCATTTCTTTTCTGATGAAAGTCTTATATTTCAGTGGTTCATATCCTTGTGATTGTGTTTTCAAAAACTCTTTTACTTTCGGATATTTGAAAATGTCTGTGTTCCTATTGATTAATATCATGGACTTTAGCAGGGAAAACTTAGACCATAATGAGAAACATATATTTCTAATCATAATAAGTCAAAACCTGACCCTACTAAATTTTCATTTAAATTTGTGCATATTTACTTACAAGGTCATAAAGATAAGCCATAATTACGTCATCGTTTAAAAATTTACTTTTCCTACGAGCGTGCGGAAAAGTCCACTTTTCCGCACCCATTTGAGTGCGCAAAGTTGCACTTTTAGCATGGCGTGCGGAAATGTGAACTTTTCTGCACGCCGTGCGGAAAAGTAAAACTACTCTAAAATCTTACAGGTAAGCAGGATTTATATGTATTTTAGTAATTGTAGGCTATTTCATGCAATATACGAAGCCATTGCAAGTTTTAGTTTATTTTCTTTTTTGTTTGTTATCGTAATTTTCAATATTTCAACTAAAACACAAAAAAAACATTTTTTTTAATTACCCTGTATAATAATAATAAATGATTATGAAAAGTCAAGCAACAATGTGTAATCTTGGTGATTTTAACACATGTCAGATTTTTTCTTCGTTTCCATATGAACACGCAATTGTACAAATGAATTTCAATACAATCAAGCATTTTTAATGAAAAGGCGTCATAGTATCTTTTTTTAATTAAATAAAAATCCGACAAAAATAATTATTTAAAATGGGTAGTTCCGATGAGGAGCTACCAGATTCTATCCTGGATGCAGCAAATTGAATTTATTACCGGCAAAATCTCGTTAAAAATATGAGAATCAATATAGTCATTTCGAAAACTGGTGCTCCAGCAAGGAGACAAAAAGTATTAAAGAAGAAGTGTTCTTGGCCTATTTTGCGGATTTGCAAAAAACGTATAAACCTAATACTTTATGGAGTAAGTACTCTATGTTAAAATGTGTCCTCAAAGTGAAGAGGAACCTTGATTTAAGTTCATGTTTCAAGCTAACATCACTACTTAAACACCAAAACGTGGGATACCGGCCAAAAATCAAAAACTTTCAGCAAAGAAGAAGTTTAAAGATTCATGAAAGAAGCACCTGATAATATTTACCTTCTAATAAAAGTTGCTACAATTTTTGGATTAGCCGGTGCTTGTAGAAGAGATGAACTTACAAAAATAATGATTGATGACATACAGGATAATGAAAATTTGATAGTGGTGAAAATTCCTGACAGTAAAAATAACACTTCCAGAATCTTTGTAGTGTCCAAAGAAACAAATAACGGACTTTATCTGCAATTGTACCGTAAATATGCAAATTTGCGAAAACCACATACCCCACACAGACGTTTTTTGTCCAGTATAAACAAGGAGCATGCAGTACGCAATGTGTGGGAATAAATTAAATAGGTAAAATGCCTTCAGAAATTGCTGCATACTTAAAATTAAAAAATCCAGAAGAGTACACTGGACATAGTTTTCGTCGATCCTCTGCTACTATGTTAGCGGATTCTGGAGAAGGAATTACCAATGTCAAGCGACTTGGGGGCTGGAAATCAACGGCTGTAGCTGGGAGCTACATTGATGAATCCACAAATCAGAAAAAGGATATTTCGAATGAAATATTGACCATGAACAACTCCCCTCCTGAGCTAAGTCAACCTTCATCAAGCCGTACAATAAGCGCGTCCATAAGCCACCCGCTAAATGAAATTACAGGTTCTGCAATTAATTTACAATATGCTAATAACTGTTCTTTTGTTGTAATTGTTATCAACAAATAATTTCCATTTATAAATATGTTGTAGTAGTTTTTTCAGATTAAACATAATTTAAAAAATAATCATTGCTTTAATATTGGTATTTATCTGACGCTCGTAGGAAAAATTTTGTTCCTAACGCTTGCGCAAAGTGACTTTTCCGCACTTGACTGCTTGCCCGAACTTCGTTTCGCGTCGTTTGGGCAACGGCAGTCGCGTGCAGAAAAGTATCACTTTGCGCACTTGTTAGGAAAATAACTATTATTCTCACACTTCCATTGACTATTTCATTTAAGCGATTTATATCGGTAAAATACCATAGAAACAGCCTACTTTCTTTTACCTGGATCAACCTTGACAACACCAAAATGACAAAACTTCAGCGACAAAATTAATTTTTTATGTCAGGTAGACAATAAATGTCAGTTTTGGTGTTTATATCAGAACTTTGCTTTCCTTTTAAAATAGTCATTTCGAATATCCTTCAAGAGAAAATTTTTTGGGCAAAATTTTTTTCTGGTTTTATTTTAGTTTGCTGCCTTTAGGCATTTTTCCTAATAAAATTTTAAACAAAATCACTTGACTAACGGCTCGTAATTTTATCGAAAATATTATTCGCGAAATTGCTAAGCAACAAACTTGCATACCAGTCAAAAATTTGGCCGGCAATATTTCTCTTCTTTTAATATTATATCTGAAAAAAGGTAAAAAAAAAATCTTTTTCATATCGTTCTGCTAATTTTTTTGGTACTAGCTGCCCCGCAGCCTCATTAGATTTTTGCAAAATTTCTTTAGAAATTAGATTTCCACAGTCTTTCTCAATTTCGTCAAATTTTATCAAAAATGATTGCAGAAGAGCACTTATTTTCAACTGACCTTACTTTTTACATTGACAAAAAGAAAAACAGGACAGTAGCGTATGTCAGTACTGATAATGTTTTTACCAGTAAAAAAATTCTTAAAATCCAAAGACAATTAATCATTTTTTAGATATATCAAGCAGGTAAAAATACGTTATAATTTTAAATTATAAATATCGACAGTACAGAATATAATAAAATATTGTTCATTATTCGTGCGAAAAACCTTAACAGTATTTGTTTCGAAATTCAAAACTCTGCTTCTTCGTCCCCTCGTCCGTAAACATCTCACTTATACTGTAAAAATTTAATTTCCGAACTTAAAGTAAATATACATTTTTAGTTTAAAAAATTGAATTCTTAAAAACAACTAACATTACTTTTGGTGAAAATAAATTAGGATGTTTTGAAGTTTGTACTGATTATTTTCACATGATCAAACAATATGTCAATAAGGTTTCAATTTGAGACAACGTGTTGATAAAAACGTTAACTACCTAATTTAGCCGTCTACTCCTAGAATGTTTTATATGATTTAAGCTTCTATTTTTATTTATCATTTTATTAGCCAAGTTTAAATTTTTTGCGTTGTATTTTTCAAGTTAAATTTTTGGTTTTGCTTGCTAAAGTTCTAGGTAGAAGAACCTTCCTCCGTTCTCATAAATCGGAACTATTTTCCTTGTTTGTTAAAATACGACAAAATTTTATGTTTTTTTTTTGGGCACATTCACAAAACGTATAATTTTAAAAGCGAATTTTATCCTATTATATTGTAAAACTATACAGAAATCATCAAATTTTATTATAACTAGGAACAATTTAAACAATTTTTATATTTAGCATCATTCAAAATCTTTTACCGCTTACTATACTGCTGGACACTCGAAGTGCATAACGTATTTTTTTGGGGTATTTTTAAGGTTCGATATTTTAAAAACGTTAAGCGATATTAAAATGCGGTTTCCGATGTTAACTTGCCCAGGTGTGTAGATTATATCTTTGGCTGATGGATCGTCAGTTGTGACCGAAAAAGGTTTGTACAGGGTGTAAAATAAAACACTGCATTTTTTACAAAACTTTATCCAAGTTTATTTTTTACAAACGCAGTTTTATAAATTCTTATATACACTAGAATAATCTTCAATTAAATACAAAAAACAATTTCTTGCGTTTCTGGAAATTCCTCTTCTCTTGGGATATACAGGGTATATTCGAAAATATTGACATGGAGGTAAAAAACATTCCTAATTTATTAGTAACCACCAAAATCGAACTCATTAAGGTAATTTTTTTATGATCTCTAATGCCCCCATCAGGAAAAAATATAATTACAACATACAGGAGTGTGAAAAAGTTTATATTTGGTTTTATTCCTAAAATTTTATGATTTTGCATATTTTTATGCAATGAACATTCAGGGCTAGAGAAATTTTATTAAAACGTAATTTATTTTGATTTCGTTACTCGATTTACCTTAATTAGACTCTTTTACCGAAACGGTTTTTTGTATTCCACCCTAACCTCACTTTTAAAGAAATTGGCGGCGCAAAGCTTTAAAACTAATTTTTAACAATATTGTACAATGTTTTTTAAAACCACTTGACTAATCAATCTAATGGACACAAAAAAAACATGAAGATATTAATGGTAGGCACCAGATCATAACTAAAAGAACGTTATCAAACTTATAAATTAACTGAATAGATACCAAAGAAATGTGGCCATGTTAATATTTAGTTGGCCCTCCTCGAAGACGAATCACTTCACGGCTTCTCCGCGGCATACTGTGTACTAAATTATTAATGAAATCTTGGGAGATGTTATTCCATTCCTCATGTAGTGCTTTGGAAAGCTCATTTAAGGTTTCTGAAACAACATCTCTTGATCTCACTAACCACTTTAGATGAGACCACACATGCTCTATAATATTTAAATCCGGAGACTTTGCAGGCCAATCCATACGATTTATTTCATTAGCCTGCAAAGCTTCCATCACAATTTGCACTCGGTGAGGCCGTGCGTTATCGTCAACTAAAAGAGAATAATTTCCAAAATTTCTAGAAAATGTCCCAACAATAGGAAGTATGATATCGTCTCTATAAACTAGAGCATTAACAGTTTGCCTGGTGCTAAAAATGTCAGATTTCCCATTGTATATCACCTCCGCCCAAACTGTGATACCTCCTTCACCAAACGCTTCTTGAGGTGCCATATTTTCTACGGCATACCGTTTATTTGGCCCTCTCCAATCAAGAATTATACCATCCGAATAAATAAGATTGAACCTTATTTCGTCGCAAAAGAAACAGTTTCTCCACTGATTTATGGTCCAATCGCGATACTGCTGTGCCCATGCTAACCTAGCTGCACGATGATGTGGCAGCAAACGGGTACACTTCGCTCTACGCCGTGCTCTAAAAATAATTGTTTAATTTTATACTGTGGCATCTATAATTATTATAACTTCACTTTTATTATTAAATGTCTTTCGATATTACATCTATTGCAACAATCTTGCAATTTAATGCTCGCTATGATACCTACATCAATTTGTTTCTGTTTAATGTCCTTCTTACAGTTTGATTAGAAACACATATGCCAGTTGCACGACGCTCAATTTTCTGGAGCACTTCGTACGTTTTTGTTGCGTTTGACGTACTAAATTTCTTTCTGCTCTTCTGTCAATTTTTTTTACCATTCCTCCACCATGCCGATAAGTGTCATTTGTTGTATTTATATATCTTGTTTTAAAACGCGAAATTAAACTCTGACATACATTGTATAAACTCGCGACATCTTGCTGAGCCATGCCTTGGTCCAAGAGCCTAAGAGCATTTTGTCTTTCGGTGTCAGTAAGCCTTGGCATTGTGTACGAATAATAAAAATAACAAACAATTAAGGGTAAATATCACGAATTAAAATATAAAAAAGCAAAACGGAACATTAAAATGTCAACCAAGGAAAAAATGTCCAAATAAACAAATACCAGTTTCCATAGAGTTCATGGCATTATTTTTTTTATTTTCATACTTTAGATTTCCGACAATATGATATTTTAATAGAAGAGAAACTTATAGTCGTTTTTGCGTAATAAAAGAAGTAGGCCCTTTCTTAGAACTCCTCTTTGTTGCATATCATGTGCACTATATTTTATTCAAACAAAACCTATTTAAGGTACTTCTTCTTTTTTAAATTAACTTAAGATAAATGTAGGTATAGTATATTAAAATGTTAAGTAGAACCTAAAAATATAACAATATAAAAAAAGTTGCAATTGCTTTTTAACAGAACCGGCAACACTGTATAGCTTAAAATATTTCTAGAAATCATCGGAAACGTTTAAGGTACTATGACCCGTACAATAAAAAAATAAAAAAATCCAATAAAACCCTACCACTAGTACCAGTCACCGTTTTATAGGCTTTATAATGCTAGAATTTGTTTATAATAATCGTTTAGTTCTAAAAAGTCAAGTGGATTTAAAAGTGAGGTTAGGGTGGCATACAAAAAATCGTTTCGGTAAAAGAGTCTAATTAAGGTAAATCAAGAAACGAAATCAAAATAAATTACGTTTTAATAAAATTTCTCTACCTCTGAATGTTCCATGCATAAAAATATGCAAAATCATAAAATTTTAGGAATAAAACCAAATGTAAACTTTTTTACACTCCTGTATGTTGAAATTGTATTTTTTCCTGATGGGGGCATTAGAGATAATAAAAAAATTGCCCCAATGAGTTTGATTTGGGCTGTCACTAATAAATTAGGAATTTTTTTGTTCCTTCATGTCAATATTTTCGAATATACCCTGTATTTCCCAAGAAAAGAGGAATTTCAAAGAACGCAAGAAATTGTTTTTTTGTATTAAATTGAAGATTATTCTAGTGTATATAGAAATTTATAAAACTGCGTTTTGTAAAAAATAACCTTGAATAAAATTTTGTAAAAACTGCAGTGTTTTGATTTACACCCTGTACTAACCTTTTCCGGTCACACCTGACAATCCATCAGCCAAAGATATAATTTACACACCTGGGCAAGATAACATCGGAAACCGGATTTTAATATCATTTACCGTTTTCAAAATATCGAACCTTAAAAATACCCCCAAAAATTACGTTATGCACTTCGAGTGTCCAGCAGTTTATATAAACTTTAAAGAAATCGGTTAACACATTTATTTATTAAATTGGTGTTGTGTTGGTCCTTTTTTATAAACCTCAGTTAAAACCCATTACTACCACAAGTTAGTTTCAGATATTGTTTGGGATCATGTTTTAAGACCTTCGTTAGAATTTTTTTTTTATTTCACTTAATTTTCTTTTACTTATTGAAAAAAAAATACTTATTTCTGCTTCCTTTTGTTAAGAGGTATAGCCACTGTGATGCATTAGAAAATTTTGTTTTGCCATATTTCAAAGTTCATACTTTTGAAAACACGTCCTTAAAATTTTAAGTTAAAATTCGAAAAAATTGACTGACCCACAGTAATTTTAATGAAAAGAGGTAAATTGATTGCCCTCAAAAACTTTCTTAAAACATAGAAGGCGCGCAACAATGTGTACTTATCAAATTTGAATTAGTTTTAACAATAATTAAATTTACGAAAATAAAAGAATAAATGTGTTATCTAAGTAAGCATTGCATTACTTTTATCTTTATATAGGGAGTACATAATGCATCTGCAAGGTTAATTTATGATATAACCAATTTAACCATGTTTAAGATATCTTTTTATGACGAGTTTATATTGTCCTGCTTGTATTGCACAGTGGATGGGGAGAAAAAAGGTGTTGACCTCCGAATTTTTTGGTACAGTTTTAATTTATATGAATATTTAGAATTAAGTTGCTTTCACCCTCTAGATTAAAGTTTATATAGGCTTAAGGTGTGCTTTTTATTTTTAGGGGGTAAAAACCACCCCTTATGCTAAAAAATTAAAAACCCATAGAAATAGACTTAAAGTAAATTAAAATCATAGCTAAATATGTAAAATGAATCTATTTTTATTTTGTGAGTTATATCTTATATTATATTTGTAACGTTTCAACCCTTAAAAACCACCCTTAATAACAAAACTACAAAAAAATAGTATATTGTGCAACAAGTTTTGAAAAAGACTCTTTGCACACGAGTATGAGGTTTGTGCACGAGCCGTAGGCGAGTGCTACAAGTCATACGAGTGGTGTGCAAAGAGTCAGTTTCAAACGTGTTGCACACGATACTTTTTCTACGACTGCAGAAAATAATGATTAATATGCGATTTTTATTATTTTTTATCTTTTAACTTTTGACAGGACTGTGTGAAAATTTTTTATACGTCGTGTGAAAAGTTTTCACACGCTTATGTCAAAAGTAAATGACAGAATAAATCATATTGAAAGACAGAACCGTGTGCAAAAAAAACATATTTTCCTTGCACACATTGTGCGCAAAATACAATTTTCAAAGCTTGTTTAGCGTGTGCAAAACCCCATTTTCTAAAGCAGTCGTATAAAAAATTGTTTTTTTTATATTAAAATTATTTAATAACGCTTTTAATGTAGAAAAAAATATTTTAATAGTTTACGGTATAATAAATATTTAACTACCATAATTCAACCTTTAAATAACAACCCCTTATGAGATTAACAAAAAATATATTTTTTGACAAATTAAAACGGTTTGGTGGTACATAATTATAGTCCCGGAAATGAAGCTAAAAAATGGCAAAACCTCGCAATTTTTTTGTCCTGCATCGATTTGCATAAAAATTTGGAATAAGGCGCTTCTAGCCCTTTACTTTAAATTCCATTTTTTGGTTTTTCTGCGCTAATTGTTTTTTAAGGGTGAAAACTACCCCTAATTGTCCTAAATTTATAGAATAACATTTTAAACCCTAAGGGGGGTAAAAGTTGGTTTGGATTAGATGATTGATAATTGTTTTATGCTTTGGAATACAATTTTAAAATATTTTAACCTTTAAAAATCAACCCTTGTTAGAGCTTAAAGTAAAAAAAACATATAACTTAAAAAAAAATAAATTTACCATAGTGATTTAATTTTAGAATGCTGTTACTTAAAATATTAACTAATTTTATTTTACAACTTTTTAACCTTAATAAATCAACCTTTATTATAGCTTAATTAAAAACAAGATTTATTCCTAAAAAATTAATAGCTTGACAGATTTAATATTTAAAAATATCTGCCTGAAATATTACCAATTTCATTCTTTTGCAAATTTTTAATCCTTAAAAACTACCCCTTACAACATTGCAGTTCTTATAAACCTGTATAATAGATATAAATAGGAAAAAAAGTAAAATTTCATACAAAAATTATACCCGTTCAAGTATAAAGTATACCGGATTTATAGAATATTATGTTGCGAAGTAGGCTATTCGAATTTTTCGAAAGATTTAAAAAGTTTTTTCAAAAATAATTTTCTGGGGTTTTTTAAGAGCTACAAGGCTATGTAAATTAAATCCTTTTTAAACCCTTAGTTTTAAAATGGGATGAGTTTAAAGGGCTAGAATAAGGTGGTGCTCGCTCGTAAATAAACGCCCTAAACGGCCATATCTGGCCAAATATTTATTGTAGAGAAAAATTTATGCAATAAAAAGTATTTGCTATCAAACAAGCTATAATATGGTACTTCAGCATTTTTTTCGTATCTCCAGTAATGTTGGAGTTATTTTGAAGAAAATGGCCATTTTTACGAAATTGCGGAAAATCGTTTTTCACTTTAAGCTCCAATTTTTCTAAAATAAAGCATTTTAATTTGGTTAAACTTCTAGAATGTATTTATAATAAATACATAAAGAGAATCGCAAAAGGGTACAGATCTATTTTAATTAAGAAGGGAATTAGGGGGTTGTTTTTAATGAGCTTTTGTAGAAAAAAGTAGGGACCGACCTTATTTTTATCATAACTCGCTCAATTTTCATGCTGAAAAAATTTTTTTTGTTTTTAAAAGAAGGATTATAATATTATAAACTTAAAAAAATACTAATATGTTTTCCTTGAAAAATGCAAACTTTTCCCGCTATTTGACTTTAAATCTTTTAAATTTAGCATTTGACGAACAAAAGCTAACCATTAACAAGCCGTAGCTTAGTCTGTATTGGTTATAGAGTATAATTTATATAATAATAATAATTTTAATCCATACATTTTTAAATAACATTTTTTGCTAGTTATTTTATAAGCTACAATTTTGCTTTCCACAGTTTTTTTGATAAAATGCATATTTTTATTTTCGTATAAAACCCAAAAACTTCGATTTTTTCGTCGAAAAACTTTTACTTTCAATCGCAAATAACTCGAAAAATATAAGCTTTACAAAAATATGTATAGAACATTTTTTACTTGAAATTACTTTCTTTATAGATTTCTGTAGTTAAAATTTAACAAAAAATTTCTATCCCCAAGATGGAGTGGCAACCACCCCCAGGATAACAGCACACCTCGGCATGATATAAACTTTGATCCTTGGGCTATTTCCTACCTTCTGTGAAAATTTCAGGTAAATCCATGCTGGACAAAAAATTCCTAGCCAAAATGCCTCGTTCCCTGTACTATAAAGCACACCTTCAATTACTTCGAAAGAGAGTAAAAATACTCTTTTATTTTTTAATGACATCTATAAGGGATCCAACAGTGCACTTACACAACATATTAATAGGAATAAAAAAATCCCTATTTTTGAACACTAACAAACGAAACGTATTTTAGTGCTAAATATATTGCAACGCCATTCAAATTTGAAAAGGACGCTTATTTAATTGTTTCGCGCGTTCTTTGGAACCAACATGTCTAAAAAAATCCCTAAACAACTTTGTTGATTTTTTAAAAGTAAATAAACACTTTTTTTAAAGGTGTTTCTTATTACAAGTCATTACTAAGGAAACATAAAAATAAATTTATCCTAAAAACTAATAGGTGTTTTGCTATACAATCTTTCATTTTGGATGTAACTAGTATTAGGAAGAAGAAATTTTACAAATGTTTTTACAGTTTTGAGGTACGGTCAAAGTAGTCATAGCTTAAAAACTAGAAAGTTCCAATCAAAAAAGACTTAGGATTCTTGATCAGCGCCCTAAAAAAAACCTTATATGAAATTTTAATAAAATTGGCGAAGGGCTTTATTGACAAAAGCATATAATAATTGAAACCAAACGGGATGGTGTAAAAAGAAAAACAATTAACTAATAACATCGAAGCTTTAATGGCTAGTGCCCTATTTTTATACTAAAAATATTGCAAGGGGATTGGCTTTAATATGTTGGAAAATATTTTTATAAAATAAAGTTTTTTATTTAATTTTTTTTAGCTTATTGGATATACATAGTTCAGGTTACAATTTAAAAGCAATAAATGTATAATCATATTTAATAACTTAATATAATGTCCATTTCCGTATTGTAGAGGCAACATTTTTTTGATATTTTTATGTTTTTTCTAGAATACATACGCAAAAACCATTTACTGTTAAAGCGATGTATAATCCATGACCTTTAAATAATTCAATAATTTACCTCACACTTTATTGACATACAATTACCCTTTATTTGTAGCCATAAGCAATTTGTACAATAAATAGTTTTATATACGATTAACCAACAAAGGGCTATTTATAGAACAATTTTGCGTCTAAAAAGTAGAAGTTTATTGTACTAGTAAAATAAAGCTACTTTATTTTACTACTAAAATCAAGTAACTGTCATTGTCAATAACAAATGGTCAAACAACAATTTTAAAAATTTAAATTAAAAATTAATTTATTATTTGACAACAAATTAACACCTAATTAAACAAGTTGTGGTTAATGTATTTTTAAAGATACACACCCTATTAAGTAAATGCTCTCTGTTATTTGCTTTTTGCAGGAACTTCTCGACGTCCTCTTTGGAAAGGGTAAAGGATTTTTTTTTTGATTTGTAGCCGTCTGCTTTTCTTTTCAAGAAAAGTATCGTGCTGGAAAATTTTTATATTGATTTTTTTTAAATGATTTTAGCTATTTTCAGCAATTTCCGTCAACTAATTTGACATATTTTAAAAATGAACTTGTACAGGGTGGCCAGATAAGAATGCATAGTGCTGTATTTTGGAAACTATTCGTCGTAGAAACTTGCGGTAAAAAAATTTATGACTAAAGTGGCCAAAAGAATACCGTGGAAAATATTTTTAGATTTTCAAGATGGTCGCTAGGGGGCGTAACCGCCATCTTAAACTTTTTCACTGAAATCTACCCAGTAAATTTTACCAAAAAATATATGCTTTTTAAAGCTCAGCTTTACTGCAGTAATTTTCGTTTAACACTTTGTGACGTATCTATTAAAATAAAGTGGTGGGGGGCAACTCAATGTTTTTTTAAAATAAACAGCTGTAACTCCTAAACGACTGAACGGATTTTAACAAACTTGTTCTTGTTGGAAAAAACATTTATTGCTCCAACAAATCCGTCTTATCTGTAATATGTCTAGTTCTTAGTTATGCCTCTAGAGCGCGTTTTTTGATCTAATAACAGAAAATTGCAAAATTCTATAAAAAATTAAATGCAATATTATGACTTTTTTTATATAAAAATGTATTGAAATGATAGCTAAATAGGCCAGTGAAAACCGTGTCTAGATATATTATTCGTAGCCTAAAATATCGA
>JAHBCN010008235.1:0-39595 GCA_019359885.1 Listronotus oregonensis
ATTAAATTTTTTTTTTCATTGGTGAAAAAGAAAAACCACTTTTTAAAAAATATTTTTTAAAACATCTTCTTTTTTTTATTACATGCCTGTTACTGTTTTTTACGCACTGCAGCCCCCCCTTTTTTTTAAGTCTGTTAATCTCGAAAACAGTGGACTATACGACTTTCCCCCAAAAGGGGAACCCCACGTAAAAATGTTCAAAAAATATTTTTTTTAAAAAAAGATAGCAAAAAATACACTGGCGAAAAAAATATGACCTTATAACTAACCAACCCTTTGTTTCCACGCCACTGGTTGAATATGGGTGACCTGATATTTTAAAAAGTGACCTCCAATCACTCTAATTAATACGTAAAAGTTAATTCCTTATTAAAAGTAAATCCTAAAAAATTTAAAAAAAAAAACACTTTTATGACACCATCTTCAAAGGCCTGTAGCTTCCCCCAAAACTTTTCCCGGCCCTATGTTTATATAACCTTTTTTCATGACTTTTTATGCACAATCGTACCTTAAAATTTTTCATCGTCATTTCCGGACACCCTGTATACGTATTTTATACAATAACACCTTATATGCCATTTCTTGACACTTATGCTGTAACCTATTTATTTTTTTAAATTTCATTTTAGAGTGCTATAAATAAGTTGATAGGCTTAGTTTTAAATCAAGTAGCCTAGAAAAAATAAATTTGATCGTCTTTTGTTTTTTATGTTTTCTCCAGGCGAAGGGAACGTTCAAGTATTACGTAAATAATTTTGCGGGGAGTAGGAGAGGTCTTGTAAAACGTTACGATGCGTTACAGAGGCGGGGTTGGAACTACGGGGTTACTTTAACTTTTTTTTTAACCCTTCAGAACGGTTGCTATAGAAAATCTTCAGGATTTTTTTTTTTTTCCAAAAATTTTTAAATTTCTTTTTTTTTTAAAAGGACTTTCCGGATTTACGCCACATAAAATTTTGGGGTTTTTGGGAAAAAAAAGGTCACTTGGGGTTACGAACTTTTTTCTAGGGGGGGGGGTACAAAAAAAAGTTACGTCGCGTTCCATAGGGGTCAAATGCCCAAAATTGGGAAAAATTTTTTCTTTGGACAGCGATTTTCATAAATTTTTTTCAAACGGGGGCTGTCACAAACCAAAATATTTTTGGAACCTCTGGTTTTCGACCAGGGGCCCCCCAAGTGGACTAATTTTAAAAAAGAAATTTTTTTCCCCTTCCCTTAAAACCCGTTTAAAACCCCAAAATTTTAACATACACTGATTGGGCACTTATATATTAAACGAATACACAAAAATTTTAAAAAAAATTATTGCTTATTTTTAAAAAAAAAAACCTCAAATAAATCCATTTTTTTTATCTTGACAACTTAATTATAAATCAGGCAACCAGTTTACATCATATTTTTTTTTACAATTTTCAGAAAAGTGGATTCATTTAAGATTTTTTTCTTAAAATAGACAATAAATTATTGTAAATTTCAGTGTATTTGTTTAATATATAAGTGCCTAATTAGTGTAAGTTCCCATTTTTTGGGGTAATCGTTTCAAAAAGGGGAGAATTTTGGGTTAGTCCACTTGGGGGCCCCAAATTTCCCGGGGGAAAAAAAAATTTTTAAAATTCGTGATCAGCCCCCCATAAAAAAATTCATGAAAATCGGCGTGTTCCCAAAAAAAAAAAAATTTTCCCCAAAAATTTTGGTTACAATATTTGAACGCTCTCAAGAAAAAATTTGCTAAATCCTATTTGTGGTCATAAGTTTTAAGGAAAAAGTGTAGATCATTAACCCATTTTAAAAGAGCATTTTTATTATACTTACCTGAAAGAAATACATTTTCAACTGTGTATAAAATACGGTAAATATACTTTTTCCCAGAACAGCGCATTTTTTTTCCCCCCCCCTTTTTCCTTTGGCGCTTATACAAAAATCCATCCATGGAAACTGTTCATAAAACGATTTATTTATTAATGACATATTTTATTTTTGTCAGTGAAATTTATGCCATTTTAAAAAAAGAATTCAGTTTTGGGGAAAAAAATGGGTATTACAACAAGCGGCAGAAGTGAGTGCAGATTTATTACCAGTGAAATCCAGGTCGAGATAGAACATGAATATCACTTTTTTCCTAAGGCGGACTCAGAAAAGAATCCCAAAAATTTTAGTGACGATATTCTCTTAGTTTATTTTTCTAAAAAACCCCAAAAAAATGGAAAGTCGATTCTCCATGTTAAAGAGTTGTTTGGCAATAAAAAAAATACCACAAGAAAACCAAAAAATATCGCTTTTTTAAACGACAAGCTGTAGGATATGTAACCCCAAAAAAATTTAAAGGGGTTTTTTCATCAGAACAAGTGACCAAATTTTTTTTGTGAACTTAAGATAAAAAAATTTTTCTAGCAAAAAAAATTTTAGTGTTTGGCATCTTCGGCGCATGCCGCAAAATGATTTAATACGTTTGAGTTTAGACGATGTGGAAGATAATGGGCGTTTCCTTTTTGTGTTCTTACGAGATGGAAAAACTTACAGGTCAAGACGTTTTACCATTACCAATGAAAATTGCAAAATTCAATCCCCGTACACTTTACCGTAAATAGGCAGACTCCGCCCCAAAAATATGTAGAGTAGAAGATTATTTGTTGCATACCAAACCAAAGATGTTACGCTCAACATGTTGGGTGCCATACTATCAGAGGTATTCTAAAACTTGTTGAAAAAAAACTTAAAACAAAAAAAAACACGAAGAATATACCGGACATGGGGTTGGGGGTTTTTTTGGTTATCATGTTGATAGAAAGCGGCTGTGATTTGCTCACTTTAAAAAAAACACAGAGGATGGCTTTCTTCCAATGTAGCAGAAGGATATATAGAGGAGTCCATACAAAAAAAAAATTTAAAATACCCCAAAAAAATTGTTTAGGCCTTGTAATTTGGGGAAAATACACAATCTGTAACAGTCAATCAAGAGAACCAAAACATACACGAACACTCCGCTTCAACAGCTTTAGTTCAACAAAAAGAAATACAAAAGGGATTGAGCTTCAACAATAATACGAATTGTACAAAAAATATAACCATTAATTTGGGGGTTTTCCCGTCCAAAATTAATTTTCTTAGATTTAATTAGCTTGTAATTTTTTTGTTAATTGGTTTTACTGTTTTAAAAATAAAAATAAATAATAGCAATTTTCTTAAATCATTTTTTGAGATGTTTTTTGTGTATGTTGTTCGGCTGAGCCTAACACGAGATTTTGTCACGCCTGCACGGGAAAATGGTCATTTCAGTACTAGTAATGAAATATACTATTTGTTCCAAATAATTTGGTACCACACATAATCCGTATTTGGGGTAAGAAGTAAAATGCATCTAATAAATTAATTGTTCTGTGGTAAAAAGGTATTGCTTTTGTTTGAGGATCATTAAACACGTTTAGAGAAGCTGTAACACTCAAAAAATAAATACATTTCTTTTACAATGGTTACTTGATCTAAGATAAATGAATTGACGGTATAGAAAAATAAATATATTTTTCGCAGAAGTGGCGTCACTCAGAATGATATTTCCTATCGAAATTTAAAAAATATATACTTGTGCCCCCAAAATTAAAAAATTTAAAGTCACTTCCGGTCAAACCGAAAAATGATACAAAACAATTAAATAGGTCAAACAATTCAATGCACATTTATGTTAAATACTGACGTACCAAAATGTCACTTTTTTATCTTGAAAAATAAATATGTTACAGGTGGGAACCACCTTTGAGAAACACCTGGTATATTTAAGGGGTTTCTGCTTTACCATAAAATTTCTTTGATATCAATGCTTTTTTTAAGTTTTCGAACCCACTCCGTTTCGGTATTTATGATTTGTTTACATAAAGAAAAATTATACATAATTACGCGTTCAAGAAAACTTATACAGTTGCCAAGGCTTTAAATTTTGGGGTTTGGGGGTTTTTTTTAGCGATATTGTATACAAAGGTCTATTTTTATTTCCATTAAAGATATTATATTAGAGGTTAATGCACCAGCATGCTTTTTAGAGTAAATGACACGTGGTACTACAAATTCAAGTCTAAGAGCTATTTTAAACAAATATGGAGAAAGTAAAGAATAAAAGAAATATTTTAAGATTTTTTTTTTTTAATTACAAAGTATTGCAAAGAAATATTATTGGGCTGCTAACCACAACTAATCAGTTTTTCCCAGTCTCTACTGCTTCTTCAATCGTAAAAAACATTTGCCCATTTAAATTCAATTCTTTAGAAAAATATTACTATCCCAAGCACCGTCAAATGGCTAAACACAGCCATTTGATGGTATGAAGTCCAATATTAAAGTAGCCAACTTTATGAAAAGTCAATGCGGAACATACAACGACGACAAGGGGGGGGGGGAGGGTGAGCTAAAAGAAGTAAAATTAATGAAAATTGGGTAATAATAAATCAGCATTTGATTATTTAAAATCGTATTTTTTCGTTAAATGACATTTTTGAACTATATTAGGGTTCTTGTTAGTAGTATATTAAAAAAAATTTTGACAACCATATTAAATTTTATAATAAGACTTGCACGTAATGTTTCAACTGTATGTGATAATTCTCCGATGTCCATAAGGCATTCATCAACGAAAATACTTGTTCTGTAGGATGCGCTTTATCCATAAATTAATTAATTTACTGACATGCGGGACATGGGGGACGCAGGAGACATATTGCAGGACCATTTTAATAAATATTGCATTGCGGGATTACAACTGCCAATACAAGACCTCCCGGGGAAAAAAGGGACGGGTTTGGGGCCCCCCTTTGTTTTGATGCCCAAACAAAATACGATCTGTAATAAGCGGTATCACAGACTAATATATGTTGTTAAACGTATCTCCATGTTCCTACTTATGTGAAATTGGAGGGCAAATAGTAAAAATTTAATGGGGGTGCTCCTCCCAGAGAAAAATCTAACTTTTAAAAGTGACTCCATTTTTAGTATTCTGTGCATTGTAGTAAGGGAGAATTAAGCTAGAGCTTTGTAAAAAAAACGCAAGTTTCTTTCAATATGAAAATTTAAGGTAAATATAGGGATAATGACCCAAAATTAAACATTTTAAAACAAGGAATGTAAGTGAAATTTTGTTGTGATCCAACCAAGATCAAATATAATATTCTATTATAAATGTGATAATACATTATAAGGCGGAATTTTCTTTTATAATAATTAACGTTTTTATAGTTTTTACGTATCACGATAACACATTTTTATTAGTTACTTTCATTATTCAGAATTATCATTATTGTCAAAGAACCCCCCCAAAAAATTTTATAATCATTATTTAAAATTTTTTACTTTTAACACCCTAATAAAAGGGTAGATATTTCAAAAACACGAAAAAATAATTTAAACTTATCCTTTGCATAATAAATGTTTCCTTTAAACTAACAATCTATTACCCTACTTTTAAAAAAATTTTTTGAACTAAAAAAACCCTAAATAGGTTATTGTATACTTCGATCGTAAACACCCCAAATTAATATTTTAACACTTGATCTTTTCAAATAGTTTTTACATACAAAGGAAAAAGGGGGAAAATTTTCCCAAACTTAAAAATGGCTCCTCCCCTTGTGTTAGTGGGGCAACACAACCCCTTTTTTGTACATAAAAAAAAAAGTATCTAGCGGTATTTTTTCAAGCATCAGAATTCTTTAGGTTAGCCATACATTTAAGTTAGTCTCTAGAAAAATTTTGTATATTCAGTGACAGTTAATATTATAAAAAAAAAAAAAATAAATAAATAATTTAAAAAAACCCAAAAAAAGGGAAATTTTAAATTTTAAAAAAAGTTCAAAAAAAAAATAAAACAAAATTGAAAAAATAAGTGCTACAGCCATTGTAGCAACCAAATTTAATAATAATTTGTGTCATCGGTGACTACTGCATTCGGTGGCACACAACAATTTGAGAAAAGCTAATACTTCATATAAATTTTGTACCTAAAAGTTGGTTTTTATGCCCAACCGATCTATTTTTTGCTAAAATTTCTACTCGCTATTAAACAATAGGAGAAATATCAATGTTTTAATAAGTTCCCTTTTTGATTTCTTAATTATAAGTCAATACAGTCGTAGGTGGGGCTTTGGGGTTTGGGTTTGGAATTTTTTTTTAATTTCAACTGGCTAAATTGCCGCTTAATTGACATAACTTTAAGGTTAGCTTAGCATTATTTTAATAACACAGGTCCACAAAAAAAAGTAGTATATGCTGGGTGTCGGACTAAGATTTTCTGGCGTATTTTTTTTTTCCGTAAAAAAAAACCAAGTCAAAATTAGGTGTCGAACAGCAAAAAATCGAGAAAAGCCCAAAAAACCCATACGATACATTTATATATCGGCAGAAACCTGCTACCACGGAATGTTTGGACAATAAGAGAAAAAAAAACTTCATAAGGAAAAAAATAAAGCTTTTTAAATTGTCTATATTTTTTTTTACTTTTTTTTGATAAGATAAATACTAAAAGAGATAAAAAAAAAAAATGTAATTTTGAAAAAAATTTCGGTCCAAAATGGGTTTTTTTTCATTATTATTTTGATTTTTGTTTTTTTTTTTATAAATCTTTTTTATTTTATTTACTTGAATCCCAAGTCTTTAAAAATTTGCAGAAAAAAAAAAAAAATAAAAATAGTTTTTTTTTTTCAAGGGGTATATCTTGAAAAAATCCTGAGAATTCGGTTTTTCGATTGTAACTCAAAAAATATAGCATTTAAAAAAAAAGTTTTTATTTTTTAAAAAAATAAAGGTCTTGTAAAATACATACTTAATGTTACGAAAGGTTTTGTGTATTATTTATAGTTTTTGAGATATTGACGTTTTAAATTTAAAAAAAAAATTTTTGATATATAAAATTTTCGCTTTTTTTCCCCATTTTTGCTGCCCCCCAATTTAAACTTTAAATTCATGTTTAGGGAAAAAATACGCCAGATAATCTTAGTTTGACATCCAGCACACACCATTTTTTTTTTGGACCTGTGTAATAATAAAACCCTTAACATAACTGTTAAAAAATACTTTTAATTCTGTTTTGTGCGCATATACATCTATTTTTGTAGCTTCGTCTTAAAATATTTACTACTTTATTTATTTCTATTCTACATTGTGTACTATAAAATTGTAGTGAAGGAAAACATTCAGAAGTTTTGGGATAGTTGTCCTATGAAAATCAGTCGTCTTCTATGATGACATCAAAAATAATTTTTGCTATCTATTCCCAAATTTCTAGCAAATGCTTTTGCGGCTTTCATTTATTATCAATTTTTATTTCAGTTAAACATATCATTTTCAAAGACTTAACGACGTGATCGGTTAGAGTTAAATGACGTTTAAATTAAGGGAATCTGGTGTTTCAGTTACCAATTTTGACTTACACATTATCCATAAAGAACATAGATACAATAAAATAAAAATTCAGTATCTTCTTGTGCAGACCCTCTGCTTTTGTTCGGGATCGCCCTTCTTGTTACGTTGCGGGGCCAGAAATTTTGAACTTGTGATTAACTGAATTTAAAACATGCTGTCAAATTTGTCACCTTTGCGCTTGTCGCGTCCCTCAGTAAGATGCCAATGTTAATGATAGTTGTTTAAATTCTAAAATTTTCAAGTAATTTGGATTAGGTGTAAGAGTAAGGAATAGTGTTCTTATTTCTGAAAATTGCATGAAACCAACAAGTAACAACTAGTATACTTTTTTCAATTTTTTAACAATTTTTCTGATTTTGCCACCTTTTGTCAAGGTATCAAAGTTGGGGGCAGCGTTCCGTCCCATCCGCCACATGGCTTCGGCCCTGTTATTGAGTTTAAATCACATAATATTTACTAACTCTAAGTTGGGTACAGGTCCGTAACCAGGATTGAATGTTAGGAAGGGCCGAAAAATTTTCAAGCAGGGCAAATTTATTACTTTTATTTTAGTAGGTTAGGTACAAAGGTAGGTATTTTTTATCAAAATTTAACAAAGATACAAAAAAAAAAAAAAAATTTTTTAAAATTTTTAAAAACAATTTTAACTACCTTATTACAACTGTTTTAACACCCAAAACAGTTGTAACATTTTATAACGTCTTTTATTAATTTTTTTTTTAAAAGGCATGAAAATCTAATTTTGGGGTATGTTTTCTTTCAAAGATCAGGTCACCCATCCTTTGATGTTCCATTGCCATACGTTGAAGGCAATTAATGACCGTTATCAAATATTTTCTCTATTATTTTTGTTCCTTGTCCCATCTTCCAGTACCGTTAACCATGATACGTTGGAGCTTTTAATATTTTACAATATTTTTATGTATTCCCTCTCAGCCAAAATTTCAATAACTTCATTTTGTATTTTTGGAGATGTATAAACCGCATTTGTCGGTATGTGTTGCATACATTCAGAAAGGGTAGAATCTTTCTTTACAGGGGTATTGCAAAAGAGTTATAAAAACCCTTTTCCATGTTCTCTTCAGCTTCATGGGTGCCTCTAGTCACAAGTTCATTAATTTCACAGAAACTGAACAACCTCTGCTATGGAATTTAATGTGATATAGTTTTTTTCAAGAATATTTTTATTTATCATTGAGAAACGGATGTATCTGTCGACAGGCGCTGAAGCTTCTGATGCCGCATGCTCATGGAATAAAACATGTACGTCGGTGTTCTCGTGCTTAGAAAACCATTTTCAGGATCATTGCATTTTTTCAATTCTTGTAACCTGTCTATGTATAAGTTCTTTTCTTATGAGCGTTTGGTTTAAATTGTCTGCGAGCATATCAAAACGCAGCAACCAGATTTGTGGAATATTTCAGCCACTTAAATTTTGTATATCATTTTGCAGAAAAAGATCGATTATATTTTTGTTTTGGAAAGTTTTTTAAGACCACTTGTTGAATTAGTTCTCCAATAAATGGTAAATCGTCTGGCATTTGACTTGTATCCGGTAAAGTTTTTATAATTACTGTACTTTTATTTTTAATGCTATTGCTAGGAGAAGTTCCTGTATTGCTACTATTACCATCATTGCTGCCTTCAGCGCTTTCATCTAATTGCGGTTTTTTTGTTACCACGCTTTTAATGTTACCACCTCTAGGAATGGTTATATAATAGGTAAAATAGTACCTCTATTTTGTATATACCCAAATTCAACTGTGTTTAAAATATTATAGATCATCACATCGAATTTTTTCAACTTTAACATCTGAACGGATTTGAATAGACCAAAATAGCTTGAGTATATCTATCTTCTTTTTGATACGCTTTCATTTAAGTCTAATTTTGGACCCAATCAAGAGAATATATATTTCTTACAGTTAGGTACTATGTAAAAATTTACAATAATGATTTTTAAGGGAAATTTCAACATAGGCGCTAAAAAAGAATGAATGAACACTTTATAATGTATAAATTAAAAATAACCATAAATGGTTCTTTTTTATACCATTTGGGTAAATTTGTTTACATATCTTTACATTATTTTATCAATATTAGGCTCCATAATACATATAGCTTTATGGGCACTTTACATCGGATATACAAAACTTAAAATCCATTATTATTGTGGCACTTTGATTGAATTGGAACAGCCGCAGCCATTCTAATGCATTCAGCCTCCAAAGAAACATTCATTTTACTATGTTTTTAGCATTTAAACAAGTAATGCCAAATACAAATTTTGAATTGTGGAATTTTTTGGGTCATTACACTGGATTTTCTATTTTTTAATTTTGGTTTAACTTGTTTTATTTATGTTTTTTACATTTTTAATGTAGCCAATATTTATATTTACCCAATTATTGTTTTATTGGTTGTGCACTTTAAAATTTTTACCATTAAGCAGAGCTGGGTAAAAATCAGAATCCCTTTGAAATCGAATCCAGAAATCGATTCTTTTTAAGAATTCGAAGGCTGGAATCGATAACTTTTTTAAAATAGGATCCGTGATCCGGATTTGGTATATAACTATAAGATAATCCGGAATCGATTCCTTTTGGGCAGGAGACTCCCGATTCCAAAAGAAATCGATTTCTTATATTTTTGAAGATTTGAGGCAAAATGCAAAATCCGCCATTTTGGTCTGCATTTCAAATTTCAAAATTTCCTCGCTTCGCTAATTCTGCAAACTTCCACATTCGTGCCTTAAAACTGTACTTTTAACACTTATATCATAGATAACTATTAAATATTTAAAAACTTTATTTAATTTATGACATAACGTCACAGCTGACAAAAACTTTTAAATCGATATAAAAAAATTCTAAATTTTTTTAAAGCACAATTTAAATAATTTCAATTGTTATTTAATTTTAACATATTTTTAACTTTATTTTATATTTTAATTACAATGACCTACTTGTTAGTAAAACGTCGATTGATTTTTATAATTTTTAAAAGATTTTTTAAGTTTTATCTTTAGGTGATCCACAAGTTCGAAAGGGTCAATCGACTCTGTGCGTGTTCAAATCTATACCTTGGCACATGGACCGAAGCGGTCCCTTCTTGCAAGTCTGGCGAGTAACCCAAAGAGTATTTTGTAATAAATGAATCCGCCACAAAAATATAGAACAATCTACACGTAAGATATTTATTTTTGGTGAACACGTACATTAAGTACCTACTATAATACTGTAAAATATAATATCCAGTTATCCATGGAAAAACTGGAGGTACTAGACATTACGAATATCAAATATTTAATAATTTAATTTTTTAAAACACTTCGTACATTTTTAAAAATATATTATACAAACTTCTGACCCCTGTTACATAAGTTTTGAGAAAAAAATTGAAACTTCTTGTTTCAATCCAAAGTTCTTGTTCGTTTCGTGCTTTCCAGCTATTATCGTAGACTATCTGAGCCAATCGAGCCCAGAAAGTTTCAATTGGCCTGGCTTGTAGCTCTGGCATAATGTGCTGATGCCAGATCTGGCCAAAACATATAATTTCCATCACCATGATGTACGCAAGGAAGTTTAAAGGTGTATGTGTATACAAACGGTAAGCACCAATCAGAAATACTACGCCGGATTCAAAGCGGCAGCCGTGTTTTAAGATGCTTTTTCTGGCTAAACAAAATTCCGGCAGTTTTTTCATAAAGAAAGGTAATTGAATTTTTCGTAGTAATTAAATTATTTATTGGGTAATTAAATTAATTTCTAAGTAATTCAATTCCTTTATAAGTAATCGAATTACTTTCTAAGCAATTAAATTACTTGGGATTCTTAAAAATCAATTTTCAATTACGATTTCATTATCCTTTTAATTGATAATTCAAATACAATTACCTTTTCCGGAAAGTAATTTAATTAAAGTAATCCAATTACTGAAAAGTAATTAAATACGATTTTTCAATTATTTTAATTCAACTACCGACAGCTCTGGTTTCGGTTTAGAACCCCTCCCCCTTAAATTTTGGTCAAAAATTGAAATAATTATTTTATATACGTTTTAAACAAAAAGATAGATTTAATTGGTTACTTCTGTTCGCTCAAACATAAAGTTTGTTCAGAGTTGACAATGAAACAAAGCTTTACTTTAAAAGACAAATTTAGAGGACTTTAATTTCTGGAAAATTAAGTTTTGTGAATATATAATGCACTTTAAAAATATTTTCTAAACAAATACTTTAAGTTTTACAGACAGAACATCTTGCGACCAATTCTTTATATGAAATTTGACAAAAAGCTTTTTACCAATGTATGCTGCTAATACAAGACATTCTTTTTGTAACATTTATTATGTTGTATATTTAAAACGGCCAGTTTTCTTTTATTTTATTAAAATTATACTATTATTTAACTTACGCCCCTGGTTTATGATTAACCAGTAAAAAAAATCAAACACAATATTAAAATTGGTATTTATGGGATTACCAGCTAGATTTAGGGTTAAAAAAGCAGCTTCGTAAAGTTACAGTATTACGGATACGTATACTTCTTCATGCGTCTTCTAAAATAATACATTATTCATAATATCCCGTCGCAAAGCGGACTGATAAAAAAATGGTCCATAAAATACGATCTAAAGTTTCGAAACTAGTGCGAAAAGTTTTACGAATAGCGACTCCTCGATAACTTTTCGATAATTTATGGTAAAAGGTGACGCTAAAATTGTAAATCCTAAGAAGTTTTGTACGGTGACAAAAATAGATTTTAGGTAATTATAGTTGAGAAATTGTTATAAAGTGACAAACAAAAAGTAGCAATAAAACAAGTTTATAGAGTGCTGGTTTATGAAAGATTAAGGCTCACAATTGCATATGAATTTAGGTCTTCCAAAAGTTGCACTTTTTTTTGTAACTGAATTTAAAATAAATATCATTTTCTAACAAATATTCCTGGATTTCAGTTCGTGTGTATCAAACCATGTTTCATCAAGGTAGGAGAAAGTGTTCTAATATCGACCACCTAAGACCATTACCTGAATTAAAATAAAACTCTCTGGATTTTTAAAGTTTTTATGTCATATATACATAGTATGGTACAGTTCCCACCATCTGAGAATATACGGACAAAAGTGTCCAACTAAAACTATCAAATTTTACATAAAAACAACAAATATTTTTTGGTCGACATTACCCACCGCCATGGGAAATATCGACCACTAAGGTGGGTAATATCGGCCATTTTTTATTCGCTTTTCCCATCACATTTGACGCACTTTTTGAAATCTTCTGGTCGGTCAAATTCTGTGCATGCTGAGTGCGACCATACAGCGCATCCACGACATCTCCACCATGTTTCGGATATTCCAAAATCGCCATAAACTGGACAAGCATCGTCAGTTTTCTTCGTTATTTCAGGCTCGAGTTTAGAATGTATAAGTATTTTCTTCTTGGTTTTGGCTGGACCATCCAAATCCACTTTCCTCTTAACCGCTGCTGCTTTTTTTTTCTCGTTCTAATTCTTTTTTTTTCTAATTCTTCTTTCAGTGGAGTAGAGGTTGGGATTTTAGTGGTCTATTTCTTTCTATTGCTGCTCCTCAATACTTTTGGTTAAGGAATTTCATTAATTTCTTCAAATGACTTGTTGAATCGTATGGACTGGTATTCACCATCGGTTGCTTCCAGATCGAAAACTGTAGTGAGCTGTGAATCAGAGTCGTCACTTGAGGATGAAGAGTGCCATGCTGCTAGAGAATATTTCGTTGGAATCCGGTTCTGCGTTTTCTTTCTTTAAATGCCAATGGGACCGGGAATAGGTTCTTGAATTAAATCACGATCATCGTTGGCATGGGTTCTTGCATAGAAGCATGATCATCGTTTTGAGGAAGTGTTTCATTTTCTGGGACAGTATCCGAAAACTCCTCTACGCCAAAGATATTTCTGTTGAGGAGGATGATTCCTGTGACCTGAAATCCTTTTTCAGTTGTAGTTATTCGGTTATAGGCTTTGGCGAATAATTCTGCAATATTTGTCACAACAATCTAAACAAAATGGTTGGATTTCATGTATTGGTCGCATTCTTGATTGTATGCTCCTTTCAACAAACTAAAAAATATTACATCGAGAGGTTGAAGTCGATGTGATGTGTGGGGTGGCAAAGAAACGATCACAATGCCATTTTCACGACAAAAATTGTAATATTTCAGACTGGAATGAGTAGAATGATTGTCTAAAATCAGTAAAACTGAATCCTCCTTTGAAACTTTCGCAAATACTGCAAAATGCTGCAACCATTCCAAAAACAAATCTTCAGTGACCCAACCGGAACTGGAACACCGATATATGGATCCAACTGGTCCGTTCCTATCAAGCCCTTCCTTCACCCTTTCTTGTTTAAAAATAAATAAGGGAGGCACATCAGCACCTGAAGCACTCATGCAACAAACCACTGTAGTGGTTTGTCCACGCTCTCCACTTGTGATCGCTCCGACTTGCTTACGGCCTTTCTGTGCAAGTACACGAGAGGGTTTATGAACACCAGCTACACCTGTTTCATCCACATTAAAAATCCTATTTGGAAGAAAATGATGTTTTTCTATAACTTGCTTCAGGTTGTCATAAAATAAATTTACATCAGTGCGATTGAACGCAAGCACTCTGTTTAAACTAGTTGCCTCAGGTCGTCGTAAAAAAATTTGAGGATTACAGCGTAAAAACCCATACAGCCATTCTTTTCCGCACATTTTCTTGTCACAATTAAAATTATGTTTAATATTGTTAGACGATGCAAATTCATAAGCAATTTATCTCATTTGTTTTGGAGTAAGTCCATAATACAGATTTGCTAATTTCAAAACGTAGTTACTTAGTTTTGCTTCTTGTTCTTCCGAAAATACTGATTTTCTTTCAAGTTTAAGCTTTTGTGCTGGGTATCCACTCTTCAAGCGATCTTGCAAAGTGCCATATGGAATGTTGAATAATTTGGTAATATTCCGTATTGAGGTTTGTTTTTTGTCTACCGCTTTTAAAGCGCGAGCCATGTCTGCTTCATTCCACGACGATCGAGCAGTTTTACGCATGTAATTTCTTGGCATCTAAAAAAAACACGTTGTTGAATGAACAGTCCATACGACGGGTAATTTCGATCACCAGCGGGTAATACCGACCATTTTGGTCGATATTACCCGCCTTGACAAAGCCAAATATTTATTTAAAAAACCATCCTAACCTCAACATTTGAAGCTTATATTTTTACTGATATATTTTATCAATGTGTAGTAACCATTTTGTATCAAAAGAAGTAAAAAAATAGCAACATTAGGAATTACCTTATTGAATATGCTAAATATTTTATAAGAAAATCGCCCAAAACAAATTTCACAACAGGAAACGTTTATACAAGAAAACTGTCACATACCACATGCGTGTACCGAGAGATAGACGATCCAAACAGCACTTGACGACGTTGCCAGCGTTATCGTTTCTCTAATAATAGGGTGGTCGAAATTGCCCTCTGGTCGATACTATACGCCGCTCCCCTAAATTATGGATCGGTTTCCTAACCTATATCTTTTAATTTTTGAAAGTAATTAAATCTCCAAGTGCGTAATCTGTGCAAGTTCCATTACTACTTGTCTTTTGTCTATTTTGCTGTATTTTAATCCCATTTTACAAACAACTCCATGGAGGGTGGCACGGCTAATATTTATATTGGTTTTGTCTAGCTTCTTTTTCAGTTTATCCAAGGTAGGAACAACTCCGCTTTCATAAAGACAATATATTTTCCTTCCTATTAGGTCCTGATCACTATTGTCTATACGGTGAGATTGAAAATTACTACGTTTTTGTTTAATTCTTCACTAATAATAATATCCCTTATCGATGATATTGGAGTTTTTATGAGTAGACAGGTTTCTTTTAAAGCTTCTTGTTTAATTAGTCCTCTACTGATTAAAGTTTTACACACATTTTTTACAACTTGTTTTGCACTAATGACAAATGATTTCGACGCAACATAGTTATATTCTCGTAAAACAACTTTTTTGAAACGCACAATAAAAACGGTTATTCAACACTACCACCAAAATATAAGCCTAATGGTCAATACTGAAGAAATACCTGGTCCACCCCTGCCATTATGAAATAATGGGTTTACCTAATAACAATAGGTAATAAAATCGTTAGAGGTTTATTGGGGTGTTGTCCGTCAAAAGCCATAGCGATATACTTTGAGACAGACTATACCTACCTATCTCTTACCGTTTTGGAGACCTCCATGCGGTTCATTCTTATCTTGGACACATTGTATATGTCTCTCTGGTCCTGGGAATCGAATCGGGATCGCCCGCGTGCTTAACTCAGCTCAACTCAAACATTAAATAATAAGTTACATAGTCATTTGCTGTGCAGACTCACTGACCACTATGCCACCGATGGGGTATTTTGTTTTCTAACTTCAAATTTCTTTGATTTTTACTCGGTAGATAGAAACTCCTAACCACCCCACAAATACAGGTAACAAAGCAGCAAGTTTGCTACCTACTTTAATAACCACGCATATTTTATTTAAATCGGAAATTTCCTATTTTAGTTTTTTTAAAAAAAAGGAAAGTTTTTTTTTGTGCGTTTTATTAACTAAAATGGCATATTTAGTCTTGGGATAAAAAAAATTATACGTCTTTGTTTTTATTTCACCATACCAATGTAAACTAACAATCCTAAAATTTTAACAAGCACCTCTTTATACATTCCTTTTGTTAACACATAAAAAACATCTTTTCCATTATACCTTAAATCTATTGTTTCTTTTTATATATTCAAATTTAATCATTTTCCCAGACTACTTAAACTTCAGCAAAAAAAAACGTATTCTTCAAACTTTGCCAATATAGAAAAGAATAAATTTTCTCTCCCTTGTAGCAGAGTTTTTTAGTTTTTTCGTTAAGTAAATAGTGGTAAATGCCGTTTACTTGGTAAAAAAGTTTTGACCAGTAGCGGTCGTTTGCGAAAATTGTTTTAAAAGTAACCTTTATATATATATATATATATATATATATATATATATAATATATATATATATATATATATATATATATATATATATATATGATATATATTAATATATATTTATATATTATAAATATTTATATATATATATATTATATATATAAAAATATAATAATATATATAATATATAAATATATATATATATATATATATAAATATATATATATATATATATATTATATATATATATATATATATATATATATATATATATATATATATATATATATATATATATATATATATATATATATATATATATATATATATATATATATATATATATATATATATATATATATACCAACCTCATTTTTTAGGTTCCGGCTTTATGTAAAGGATTTTAAAATATGTTTTATCATTAGTAGTTTAGTGGGATATTGACCCAACCGCTGTGTTCACACGTTGTTGTCGTGGTTGGAACCAACAAGATCTTTTGGAACATGCGCTAAAGTTGTTGGTTATCGGTAACTCTTTTGGCTAGCGTAGGGATTGGGATCCAAAGCTAAGATAAAAACAAGGCTTAACTTAAGGTGTTAGCATACCGTTCTGATAAGTGAATGACATCCTGTGCCTTAAACAGTTGTCTCCATCGGTGCCTCTGAAACACAGGGCGACCTCTCAGAGTATCTAGCCTCACTGCGGTAATGCGGGGCTCTGCCGTGGTGGACTATTACTTCCCTGGCTTCAAACAGAAAGCGGAAAAAACCGATTCCATAGGAAAAAAGTGACAAAGGTGCGCTGACCGAAACGGATAAATCCGTTTTGAGAGGTGCCACTCAAGGTCACAAGCAGACAAAGGTGCGCCGGCCGAAACGGGTGAATCCGTTTCGAAAGGTGCTCCTGAAGTCACCGACGCCTTTCTCACGAAAAAGGGATAATCCATCCCGAACAAACAGGTCTTAAGAAGGGATCCCTGAATCCAAACAGAAGGCGACAGAACCGCCTTTATAAGGAAAAGGGTTCCCTGGCTTTAAACAGAAAGCGAATAGGACCGTTTTCATAGGATAAGGTCGGAGATGCGGCCTCAGAAAGAACATTTGGTTCCTGTAACAAGGACCTGGTAGGTACCCACGTCACTAGACCGGAGGAGGAGGGCATGACGGATCTAACCTCTGCTCGTCATACTCTCCAGGAGACAGGGACACCAGAACACATCAGAACACATATTGTGCTTGTGTCCGGTAGCGACACGAGTAAGAGGAGATGTAAGAACTCTCTCCCAATCTGGTATCGGATTCATTAGAAGTCCGATCCTATTGGGAGAAATATAAAAAGGTGAGAGTCACAATAGACCGAGCGGTCGCAGTGGAGGGCGTAAAAAGTCCACTCACTTTAAACCCACCTACCTAAGGGGATATTTTAAAAAGATAATACAAATTTTGTCCCCTGTTGCGAGACAATCCACAAAGGCTTGATGCCTAAGTACTAACTTACCATGGGTGTCTTAAAAAAAGTTAGAAGTAGTTTATTAATACAGGAGTTAAAGATTTAAAGGTAAGTAGAGTACCTCGGCATATTTTAGATACTTGGCATAAAAAGCATGAAAAGGTAAAAAAAGTGAAAAGCTCGGAGCTTCAGTTTTCTCATGACGAATCCAATCTTGGTGTGCTTAAAATGTATATAATTTTAAATTTAGAGCAACTAATTTGTATTTGTTGTTATTTGCTAAAATATGTATATTTTTAAAAAATTGACAATTATTTTTTTAATTAAACACTGAATTTCTACTATTATCTAGTAATCATCGATTGTCTTATTTTTAGGTAGCATTTATAATAGGTTGTTTAGCTATGGTTCTCTGCTATATTATTAATTTTTAATAAGTTAAGTAAGTACTGCTTTTTTTCTAATTAGACCTGTATCTAGGGTCTTGTCATAAAACAAAAATAAAAAATACTTTTCTTCTTTTTTAAAGAACCTCTTATCCAACAAAATTTAATAATATTATTTAAATGTGCTTAAAATGATTTCATTACTTTCATTCATAATATGTATATATGTCAGATAGAACTTATTTTTTTGTAACTTATAATATTTTTACATTGAGATCGTATGGAAGATTATAGGGAAGAAATAAAATTATAAATCTAAAATATATATATTTTTTACTAATGTCTACAAATGTGTTACTTGTTACAAATGCGTGTAAAAAAACAGATGTCAGATTAAAACTTGTCTTTTCTATAACCAATAATATTTTTTATATTTCAATCGTATGAAAGATTGTACAGAAGAAAGTTAATTACAAATCTAGAATATATTTCCTTTACTAATGCTACAATTTTGTTACTTTTTACAAATATTGCGTGGAGGAAGTAAATGTATATACAAGTTGTCGCTTTTCATATAAATATATTTTATTCAAGTTTTACGGAAAATTGTCTCATAATGTGCTTCTAATAAAAACTTTTCTTAGGAAACATGTTAAAAATATTTTGCCTAACAGCATTGGCGAAATGTATTGCTGTAAACGTAAAAAATTATAACAATATGGTATTCCAGCCATTTAGCCTCACTTTTTAAAGGACAAAACTTTTTTGGTGGACATTTTTGTTTCATAATAAACTTGAATTTTTTCCAGCCAACTTTCTTAACTTTTAAAATCATAATTAGTCAAGAATTTCTCATAAATGTTGTTTTCGTTGTGATATAATAAGTAAGAAAATTATTTATTGTTGAAAAAACTAGAAATTTACTTTTAGGAGGACCAAAGTAGTAGTTGTATATCTGAAAAGATTTAGTTTTACCGCCTGTTGGCGTTGTAGCTATCTGTTACGTTACAACCTTAAAGAGAGTTTTGAAATTATAGGTTGCTGTTTCAAAATAATGAAAAGCACAATGGTTTAAACTGAATTTTAATAAGCTAAGCCGTGTTAAAATTTATTAACGAAGTAATAATTACCTGAAGCAACCTTTTTTTTAAGTCCAATCTCAAACTATGCGCGAGAATTATCTAAATTGAAGAGAGATGTGTTCCTTGGCATGTTTACATGCCAAACGGGTGTCTGCTTTGTACTTAACTGCTGGACTGTCTACCAGTCTGTGCTTATACTGCCTCCGAATTTCGCCGGTCTTTTTTTTTTGACTGACGCCATCAAAGACCAAGGAATCGGCATCGCCTTTGTCGGCATTAAATATCCAGAATTTTTTTTGAGAACGCTGTTTTTTGCCGGATTTTAAAATATACTTTTACCGAGTATCCATTTTGCGAGGCTGTTGCGCGAGAAAAACTTGTTGATTTGTTCGCCCAGCAAATATTTATGTCTTTTTTTTACTGAATTAAAAGCCGCGCGCAGCAGCTTAAACCACCTCGTACAATATGGCGGCGCAACAAACATCCTTTGTCGCGCAGAAAAAAAAACGAGAATATTGGGATCGACCGCGACAGGGACCGCGGCAGTGTTCTCCTTGATGACACTTGCGTGCATTACTTTGGTATCCATTTTTCGAAGTATCGATAACAAAGATGCCAGCCTCGCGAAATGGATACCCGACCCTTTACAGTTTTACGAATTATTTCTGGGGTAGCAATTATAATCATTGTAATTGGTAATGATTTTTGCAATACAAAAATAAGTCTAACCTTTTGCATAAATTCCTTAGTGCTACAAAAAATTATTTCGCCTTGTTATGGGTTATGCTGGGTTTTTCAAAGATATTTTAAAGATAAACCATACGATAGATTTTACTTTACAGCAACTACGTATTACTGATGAAGGGAGCTTCTAAAAGCTCTCTTCCCAAGTTCGGTCGTAAAAACACTTATTCTTTAACATGATAAAATTTCTTTTCTAGATTTATGTGGTTTGTGTGCGTAATAACGGGCACAGTGGCTACTTGTGTAGTTATTCTAAGTCTGTGGGAGAAATTTCAAACTAATCCAACAATTACTGGTTTGGATACGGATTTTCACAACTGGCAAGTCCCGTTTCCAGCAATTACTTTGTGTCCGGATCAACCTGCTAATTTGACAAAAATAAGAAACTTTTTAGGGATATCGTAAGTATATTTGCAGTTGAAAAATAAAGCTTTTTAACTTAAAGATTGTAAGAAATCCACTGGAATAAATCAACATTATAAAAGATTCACTGAAAGACCTAGTAATTTGTTTTGAATCATTTAATTAAATATTTTTTTCTAAATTAACTCTATTATAACTAAGAAAAACTTGGGTAAAACATAGAAAATCAACAAATTTGGCAAACCCCATTTTAGAAATAAATTGTGGAGACCGTTGTTACTTGCAAGGTCACTAAATTTTCTTTTTAGTTATTTTAACAGTAGAATGTGTTTTACATATTATTTTTGTTTAAATTTTTATATGCGCTTTTATAGCATGTAACGGTAAAATATCTAACATTATACAGGTTTTCCAAAAATTACATGTTAATTCCAAGAGAAGCTCCTTACATGAAAAAAAGTCTTGTTTATTTATATCTAAAATTGTTTCGTAAAGCCGTTCGATAGCGTCAAAAATATTAGAAAAGATAAATTTCTTAAAAACTTGTTAACAAATTTTAATGTTTTTAATCTATAGTTAAACATTTGGAACAGCTTTTTTAAGTGGTACAGTGATCGACTCTAAAAAATTAGAAGTTTTTAAAAGTTACGTCTTTAGTATACATTTGTTTTAATTTTAAATACCCTTAATATTGTTATGGACTTCAAAAACCTGTGTTAGTTTACAGCTTTGAAAAAAGGTTAAAAATGTTTAGTTTAGGTTAATAATTTGTTAAGGGCCCTGGAATTGTCCATTTTACACTTCTCTTGCATCATGTATTAAAAGAATTTCTTCAGCTAATCCCGGACTTCGATTCTTTTCCACGTTATAAAAGACGATAGTAAACACCATGAGGGTCAGAGTTACAGCGACTGCTGAGCGGTTCATTTAAAGACAGTGACAATAAAACAGTTAACATAGTTATATTCCATTGTTATTACCATAGTAACGTTTGTTAACCTAATTGCTAATAAAAAGGTAAAAATGACGATAAGTGTTTTTATACAGGGTGTTACGGAACAATATCATAACACGGCAGGAGATTTTCATCGATTACCTGGATGTATTTAGAGTTTGTTTTACTGGTAAATATTTATCGTTAAATTGGGCCTTTTTATCAAAAAAATGTCCTGCAAATATTAATTAACTGTAATCATAAAACACAGTAAATATTGTAAGTAAATTTTAGTAAAACATGCTGGTACAAATAAAGCTTTAATTATGAAAATTTAGCACAATGACCGCTATTATGCAGAAAACACTTTTTAAAAGTTGCATTTGTCTCTCTTATGTCTTAAAATATTAAAAAGCCTCTCTGCCGTTGTAATTCGCGTCAATTAATCTTGGCAGGTCCGTCACTGTAGTCCTGCAAACTTATAAGCGAGCCCCACAAAAAAAAATCGCACGTGTTTAAATCTGCACAACGTGATGGATATTTTAATGGTGCATACGTCACAGCCCACTATAACAAAAATCTCAACGTCTTTAGTATAATTGATAAAGGGTTTTAAAAAAATTGGATAAAGATTTCTCTTTAGGTTGTTTAAAACCACCATAAGACCGAAGGGGTGGCATCTCATAATTTTTTTAAGGAGTATAAAAAATTAGTATTTTAAAGAAGAGTCGTCATTTGGAATATTTGCTGAGGTATGTTTTGTTTGTACAAACTTTTTTCATTATTTACTTATTGTGGTATTATTACAGTTAGCAAGGAATTCATTAATTAGTATTTTAAAGAATAGTCGTCATTTCGAATATTTGCTGAAGGTATGATTTGTTTGTATAAACTTTTTTCATTATTTACTTATTGTAGTATCATTACAGTTAGCAAGGAATTAACATTTTTATTTCTGGCGAAACGGATTATTTATTAAAAAAGCTATTAAGAAGTTAAAAAAAATTTATACAATTAGTTACCGAATAAAAATATTTGGGTTGTTATACTATTAATAATTTAGAAAATCGTAAAAAAAGTACTTTATAATAACTTCACTTTTATAAAATCTGATTTTTTTGTCGCCGATTACTATACCATTACAAAATGTCATTTTACAGTACTTTTCAAAGTATTAAAAAACACTTTTAAAATTTTTGATGTGCTCTACAGGCAAAACAAAACAATTTGAAATATAACAAAACTGACTTTAATGACCTTTTTTACCGCCAGGTGACAGTAAATATATAGTAAAAGATAACCTTTAGGTATATCGTTAAAAGTTTTAATTCATGTAATAAAATTAACCACAATTTTACTAATAAAAAGAAAAATTACAAATGTTTGCTACACTTTACACTTAACCCTAACTCCTTCTTCGTATCTAAATAGCATGTGACTTAATAGTTAATATTTGGTTATTAAAAAAGCGTTAACTCAAGACAAGGCATTTTAAGACAGACATTTTTGTGTTATTGTTTTTTATTACTGCCTAAGCATCCTGTAGTATATTATAAAACATAAAAAAAACTAGAAAGCCAGACCTCATTGTACTTGTTATTTATTTACAAAAATTAAGCTGATTACACTAGTTTAAACAGACCGGTTCGGATAAGTCATACCCTATGATCAATTTAAACATTTTTCAAGTTCCAAGATGTTCTTAATAATTAAAAGCTAATTCAAGAAAAACTGTATACAATGTATTATATGGTAATGATACTTGGAAATATCGTAACTATCGTTGAATTACCTAAGTGCCAAGCTGTGTTTCTTGAGGGATGGTTTCATTAATAGGATAAACCTTTTATAAAATTTAAAAATGAAGTGCCAGCTTTTTTGACGAGGGACGTAGACATAGCGTCTGGTTGTCGCGTCTTGTTGTCTCTGTAAAAAACTTTTATTATTATAATAATTCGTTATATAGAAGTATAATAAAAGGTATTGCAATTTAGGGTATCTTATTAAATAAAGTTTAAACTCAACAATTAGAAGAATAATTAATTACCCTTAAAAACAAATATGTTTTATATTTAATGGTAGAGAAATAAAAACAGAAAAAAACTTTTATTGCTAAAATTGGTGTAAAAAAACTATATAAAATATAATGTTATATAATACTGTATAGAATAGGTAAAGTCCATTTTTACTATACAATAAACAATAAAAAGACACAGCAATTTTAATTGGAATGGAAAATAAAAAATAAATTAAACATCACCCGAGTTACTGTAAATCCATAACAAAGGTTTTAAGTTATTATTACCTCTACAATAGCCAACAAGCCTGTAAAAAATTGAAAGTCGGGTGCCATTGGCGATAGTACTTTGGATGTTTAACCCGGTTTCTCTTATTCCGTCAATACGTCCAAGTACCAAAATATACAATTATTGCTTTTTACCTTAAAACAATCATTTTTACTTTTGGTTAATATCGTGCAGATCAAACCTCTGGTTTAGTATGAAATATGAAACACACACAATAGTAGGCTGTATTCATTAGTAGTACTATCACTGGCCGCTCGCCCATCCAACCACTGTTTATGACATTTTCCTTTAGATAATTAGAAATGGTTGCTTATTAACACCTATCCTTAAACAATTTGTATTAATTAAATATCCAAAATTATTAGTGTTGTAACTAGAACTAGCTAGGTCACAATATATAAAGATATGATACGTCGATAATTAGGAGTAACATATATTTAAAATTTGTAAACATACCAAAGAATAACTACAAATTTTAATAATAAGTTAATTTTGTAATTACGGATTGACGGATAGAAAAAAGTATTTTAAATAAGTGTATGAATTCGTATACTGGGGGTTAAAATAATATCGACTTTTAATTCCACTGAATTTCTGTGTTTTTCCGGCTATAGCCGCACAGGTTTGATTATACTTGGCTTGTAATTTTCTGAAAACTACGAATTTAGATCTCTAAATTAACAAAATAACTATTACAAATATATAAATCTTTAGATCTTATAAAACGTTTATTTTTTTTAGGTAAAATTTTTACTTTTAACCTAAGCTAATTTATAGGGTTAAAAAGTACAATCAAAAATTTGTAAACTTTTCATAGATTAAAAAGTAATTGCTGTGACTTTTACGTTATTTGAATTTAATCCTTGACCATTTAAAAACTCATGTAAAGTCCGATTTAAAGTTGAAAAGGCCACCAGCGTCATCAACATGCGTTGTTCTCTCTCACTTTAAAATTATTCCCTTCTCGTCGCTCTCACAACGTATAGAGAGAAAGGCTTAATTGCGGACTCTTTTGGTATGACGCTCCTGGCCTTTTCTTCTTAAATCGGACTCTATAAATGAAAGACGTAGGTAATGTTTTACTGAATACTGATTGCTAGGGATCAGTAAGTCGCAAATTGTTAATGCAGATAAGATCCAAGACTAAAATGTTGCATTTTAAAAAATATACTTCAACTTTTTAAAATGCTTTTTTTGTTTCTTAAAATAGTTCTTTTCTGCTATTGTTTATTGTCAAAGTATACAACGTAATTTAATATTTTTATATATTTATGCATTTTCTGTTAATAACCAATTTTAGAATGGGCACAAAGTATTATTTTCGGTTTAAAACGTTTGACATAACCTTTTTATTTGAATAGCAACATTGTCGTTTGTCGGGTTGTTTATTTAAAACGGAAATACATCCCACAAAAAATACAAATAAAAATTATGATTTTCAACAAAACAATGGCCCAAAAAATATTGTAACTAACTCACACTCGTTAGGATCGTGCGTTAAAAGGCATCGATCATTACTCGCCTTTTTTTATCATTGTTTTGCAAATAACAAATATACTAATTGCCAAAGAAAGGTAAACACCCAGTATACTGTACTTAATTTTTATAATTCTTTGCAGGTAAACATACTTTAAGTCAAACAAAAAATGATTAAATTTTCAGCCAATCTGCGTATCGGACCTGATTTTAATCACTTTTTTTTCTTTTCGTTGATTTGCAAATTTTACTATTTTTATTTACATTTTGTAATTCTATCGTTAGAAAATTAGTAGCAAAATGTTTTACTTTAACGAACAAGATGCCGAGCAAAGACTTGCTCGTGTATCCCAGTTAAGTGACTTTGAAAGGGGTCGAACTGTAGGCTTACGCGAAGCGGGACTTTCATTAAGAGAAATTCAAAGAAGAACAAATCGTTCATTGCGTAGGGTAGGGAGATGTTATCAGGCATGGACTTAAGAAGGCCGGCAGCATAGAGCTAAAGGCACTGGACGTCGTAGGGGCATAACAGAGCGTTAAGACTAAGGCGAGTTAGACTTTTAGCCCTGAGAGACTGGTTTAGATCTACTTGAGCGATTGCAGATCAGTGGTTTGAAGAACGTGGAAGGATGATTGGGATGCGTACAGTTTACAGGAGAATAAGAAGTTTTGGGCATTTTTCTTGCCGACCCCATTTGATCTTACCACTGACTCCTGAGCATAGACGAAACCTCCTGCAATGGTGCCAAGAGGGATTAAATTGAAATCAAGTGATCTTGAGCGATGAATCGCGCTTTTGTTTAGGCATGCATGACGGCCTAGCTAGGCTAAGAAGGAAACGTGGTGAAAGAAGAAACCCACAATTGATGTTGAAAGGCATATCCACCAAACCGTGGGTGTTATGGTATGGGGTGTCATATCCATTGGTAGCAGGTCACCTCTAGTTTTTTGATCCAAGGCAACATGACCGCCCTTCGTAACATTCACGAAGTAGTGGAACCACATGTTCTTCCATATGTTCTAGAGTTGAACATGCCCTTTTTCAGCAAGACAACGCCAGGCTGCATGTTGCTAGAGTAACTTTAGCCTTCATGGAACAACACCATATCAATCGTTTACCATGGCCTGCAAGATCGCCTGATCTTTCTCCAATAGAACATGTGTGGGACATGCTCGGCCGAAGGTGGCTTAACTTACCTCATCCCCTTCAGATTCTAGCAGCACTTAGACATGAGTTGGTGGTAGGGTGGAAGGAGGACATTGACCACTTCATCAGGACAATGCCCGGGCGAACAAATGAGTGTGTAAGACATCGAGGGTTTGTGACACATTATTGACTCTAACTCGGTTCGACGATAACCAAAGTGGCTGACAATGAAACTCTAATTATTTATTTATTATTATTAGATAAGCATGTAAGCAAAATATTAATAAATATGATTAAATACATCTAGGTGTTTACCTTTCTTTGTCACTCAGTATACTTTTGCAGGATATGTTGGTAAAGTCAGTGTATAAAAAAACCTTTAAACCAAACTCTAATTATTTTTTTAATTTCGTACTGTCCGTGGACCTTTGATTACATTATTAATTTGAGTTCAGTAGGTTAGTCATTACAGTATCAGAAGCGACACTTACCGAACTGTTTTATTTTTATAAATCAAATTAGATATTAAAACATATGCCAACATGACATTTTCTTCCACTTGTTGACTGTTGCCACAGAAAAAAAGGTGATGCGATTTTCAGAATATAATGTGATTTTTTGTTTTTTGAAATCAAATATTGATACAAAACGAATTTATAGTTTAAAATGAAATACAATATGATACACGTCCGGTAGTACTTGTTACAGTTACTAGTTTAGACATACTTGACTTGGCTCCTAGCGTCGCCTCTTCCATAATGTCTAACTCGTACTGTAACAAATATCCTACCGGCTTATAACGTAAATTACTATTAAAAGTACCATATAGAATTTGCACAAGTCTATACCTCTAGTATATACTTCATAAAATATTTATGAATAAATATATTAACCACAACAATATAAAATGTAGCTTTACTTTTTAGTTTTAAAAATAAACTAGCCACTCACATTTAAATCTTAATTTTGTTGTCAGTTGACAACGTAGTCTCTCGTTAATATTTAAATTCTCATTTAAAATTTTCGCTACAAACTATTCTTGCGGTTATTTTATTTCCCCTTAAAAGTTGGGCAAACGAAAACTTATTATGATAAAAGACAAAAACAAAAACTGGCTTCTTAAAGAGAAAATTGCTTTATCTTATGCATAGAATGTTTGTTATATAAAAAAGGAATTCTTACATGCAAGGCATTTTATATAAAAAAGGAATTTATTTAAACATTGTTTACTTATTTAACAACAATAAAACCTATTATATTAACGAGGTAAAAGAAAAAATAACTAAAAACGCTAAAATAAAACTTTAAGCACAGATTTCTATAAAAAACGCTAACTGTTTGGATACCGGATTATGACCTGTCTTAAGAAAAAAGGCGTCACAACTAAATGCGTAAATACTTAAGAAAGGCAGTGTAATATATATTTGCAATTATGGCAGAAAACCGTATTCAAAACTATTACCATATGATATATTTTTTTATCATTTGCAATTGCCCAAGCTAATTGGTAATCTTATTTATTTTTAATTTCAGTTATATTTTTGTAATAACCTCTTTAAATATTATGCAAATCATATATCCTTATATTGTGTAAAACTAATATTATTTTTACTGGTAGTAGCTCAATGTGTATTCTTTCAGTCTAGCATTATAACAAGTTTCACCAATGTAAAAAAGTCTGAATAATTTCAAAATTTATATAGGCGTCAAGAGCCAATGACAATAAACTTCGTTCTATGTCCTGACTAGGATCATCAGAATAAAAAAATAATAATAATATTTTTTTAAAATTACAATACTTGCTCATTCGACGACTTTGATGTTGTTTTGGGACTAAAAAATAAGAAAATAATTTATAGTATAACAAAACGGCTTGCCGATTTTTTAGACTCCTTTTAAACGTTGCCAAATTTTTACTACGGATCATCATCTAAAGAATTTCTTTAAATGTACAATTTTAAGTAAAAATGTGCTTCAATACGAAGAGTCGATCATATTTGTCGATTTAAGTAACTTTAATATGGAAATTGGGGGTTACGTATGGCAAATATTTCAATCAACAAGGCTGGGGGGCACTGGGCGTTGTAGAAGAACAACAGAGCGTTAAGATCACGCGTTAAGATCAGGCTATTGAAGATTACTTTAGTTCGAGTAGGGCAAATGCGAATCCTTGACTTTAAGAACACGGAAGGGTAGTCGGGGTGCGTACAGTGTATCACCATATAGGAAGTTTTGGCCTTTTTTTATGGTTCCCATTGTGTGTTAATATTGACTTTTGAGCATCGACGTAACAGATTGCAATTATGCAGAGACACACATCACTGAGGTCAGAACTAAAACCAGAGTCTTAAGCACTAAAGTATCGTGGGTGTCTTACGTAAAATAAGAGGTCGTTTATTAACACGGAACTTAAAGGTTTGAATGTTTGTAGGGAAAGGGAATACATCTGCATGCAATGAGTTCACTGCCTGGACACTCTGGGGATAAAGAAACAAACAAATTGGGAAATTCGAGGACTCTCCTGATGAACGGTAATGGGATACGTAAAAGTGGTTCTCCGTGTTACCCTATGAAGAGCTACTAGAGGAAGAATATTATTAAATAATTCCTTGGAGCAGAAACCGTGATAAATACCTATATCTTAAGTAATAAATATCGCTTTTGTTTGGGTATGCATGATGATCAAGCAATGATAAGAAGGCGATGTGTTGAAATACCTAATTTACAGTTCGCTATGTAGAAGCATGTTTAATCACACTGTAGGTATAATGGTATGAGGTGCCATCGGATATGGTAGCAGGACTCCTCTAGTCGTTATTAGAGGTAGTATGAGGGTCCTTTCGTACATTCAGGAAGAAGCTGAAATACATGTCCTTTCATACCATTTCTTAACAAGACAACGATCAACCATTATGGTCAGAGTAACCGTAAGCTTCGTGGCCTCTAGATGCTTAAAACATTTTAGGGAATAATTAAATACCCTGAAAGGATATAAACTACCTTATCAGATTATTGCCCAACTCATTCTATTTGGCTAAACATTCAATCATTTGTTATCTATTGTATGCTATACATACATATATAATAATATATTATATTGCATACATACTTTTATATGTGGGTAGTTAAAAATTAAGCAATACATAAATTTAAAACGTAAGCAAAACTCATGATTTTTTGTTTATTTTAGACTTGGCAAAAATATGTTCGTCGCACTCGCTTGTTCGCATTTAGGTTTATTCATAATAAAAATAGGTCAGTATTAACACCCACTGATAATTAATTATTTATTTTAAATATAATTAAAATAAAATAAAAATAAGCTTTTCTTTAGAAGACAATGTAATATATTTTTTTAATTAAAATATTAAACTTTTTAATGTTTACGTGTACTTTCTTTTTCTCTCTAAATAGCAAAGTTTTAGGTAATGCGAAACCACCTATCAGCGACTATCGAAAACTTGGGAGTTTCGGTTGCCGTAGAAATTACACTAACGATGATTAGTTGCAATTCGCTGATTTTGCTTGGGGTTGTTTAATACTTTAGCAGGTTTAAAGTAAATAGGGTTAGAATATCCATAAATGTAAGATTAGTGTTCACGCTCTAAAATAAAATTCTTGGACCAGAGATGTGATATATGGTTTTCTTTAAATTTTTACTTTCTAAATACGAATTTGTGGTTAGAATTTAACCATCAGGTCACAATTTTTTTTCTAGCCTTAAGAAACAGGTCTAAAATACACAAAAAACACAGGCCTTCCTTATGTACCGTTCGTTGAATTTAGCTTTATGACATTTTGATTCGCTAAAACTTTTTTGTTTTAAAAGATATTAAGTTAAACTAAAAAACAAAATGTATAGTTGGTAGCCAAGTTTTTTCTAAGTTATTCGTGAAAAGAAATGCCGACAAATTTTTTTATATATACGCCTAACTTTAACTTTTTTAAATGAAACACCCTGTATATTATATACTCATTTAATGAAATGCGTTATTCTGATTATAGTAATATATCACACTTTATATTTAAATCCATCCGTTTCTTGACAATTAGCAAAAATATACTAATACTAAATATAATCTACGGATACTAAACTCACGAAACACCATTTTAAACTAGGTATTATGTTACCTATCATATCAGCATAACAACTAATTTTTTTTTTAATAAAACGTCAAATATGATAATGTTTGCAATAATCGTCACGTCAGTCAAGGCACACCATAAGAAGATTTTAAAATTTTATATTTTTGCTTATTTGTCAAAAACAAAGATATTTAAAAATAAAGTGTAATTTACCTTCGTAATCAGGATACCATATTCCATTTAGTGGATATATAATATACAGAGTATCCATTTAAAAAAATTAAAGTTAGGCGTATTAGTCAAAAATTTGTTTGTTTTTTTCATGTATAACTTAGAAAAAAACTTGGCTACCAACCATACATTCTGTTTTTTAATTTACCTAATATCTTTTAAAACAAAAAAGTTACCTACGGCTAATCAAAATGTTATCAAGCTAAATTGAACAATTGAAGTAAAAAATTATGCTAAATATTTTTTTTATAAGAAATAATTATTTTTTTAAAACCTACGGACTTGCGGCAAATTTGGTATACGGAGGATTGGGGGTCGCTGGTTACGAAACCTAAGTCAGATTTGAAAAATTTAACATGGTGTGTCCAATATGGCGGACTAAAGTTAATAATTTTGTTAATTTACGCTAGATTTAGTACATAAGCATTTTAAGGGCTCTGATCACAAATTTGGGGTCAGATTCTCAAAATTGAAAATAATGGATGAATTATTTTTGAACCGCCATATTGGAACCGATATTTAAAATTTTAAAAACCTGACCATATGACCATATATGTTTTACTTCTAAAATGTAAATTAGAAGAAGTAAATAACGCCAAATTTCATAAAAAATTGACTTTTTATATGTTGGGGGATCAGAATTGATCGTTCCCTCTTTATATTTTTTAATTTAAACTGTAAATTTTTTACATGATATTAATTGATTTTGTTTGTTACTAAAGAGTATTACTAAATCCTGTTAATTCTATGTCATGTCTCGTTTGTTGTGATTTAACTAATTTTCCTAAGCATTCTTCAGTTTCCTAAGGAAAAATATATACGAGATGGTTATTAAACATTCTTTTAATACAAAGAAAACCACAAATATGGCCTAGTTTTGTCCTCGCTGCATGACCCTGTACGTTCTCTAGATAAAAAAAAACTCCAAGCAAACAAAAACCAAAAATAAACTAAAATGACGAAGAAACTCCTAGTAATTTTATTATTGAAACAAATGTTCCTTTAATTAACTTTTGTAGACTAAACGAAAATAGTTAATATTAACTCTAAAATCTTCTGACACATTAACCCTTCTATTAAATATCAGCAATAAAGCAAAATCAGCAGATTATTACTGATGATCATTAACTTAATTTATACGCCCCCCAACTTTTCAACGGTAGTTGACAAATAGTTGTCTCATATTATCTCTAAACTTGATATTTTGACACTTCATGGAGCTGGGTTGGATACATTAATTGGCAATTCAATGTTTCGTTACACTGATGGCAGAGTGGGGTGAATCAAAACAATATTTTAAATGATTAAATCTATTTAAGTTATAAACCGTATCAAAATTGTTCGCCTTATTTATATTTATTTATACAAGGTTTCGAAATAATATGTGCAACAAATTTTATGACAGACTATTTACATTAGAATAGATCTTTTAAGACACACTTAGTTTTAGAATTGCTTCGTTTAGTGGGTTGGGAGCATAAAAAATTTTAGAGTTATTGGATTTTGGATGCTTTTTATTGGTTTAGTGATTGCCTGTAAAAAGTAGAATTATAAAAAACTGAAGTCTTTAGCTAACATTTTTTCCGATTTTCTATACCAAAGTTCTGGCATTCTAGTTATTTTAATTTGGTGACAGGATGATTTTAGAATACTTTTCGTCTGAAGACCCGCTCTACCAAAAAAGAAATATTGTCAATTTCCTACGAAAATCAATTATGTGTGCGTATTTAAACGTGTTTGACTTCTTATTGTCGGACTTTTATAAAACAAAAGTTAAAACAACTTTAGTAAGTACTAAACAAGAATTTTAAAGAAAATTTTAAATGCAGCCAATCTTCTCAATAGACTTAAGGCATGGGGTATAATTCATTCTTATTTTTTAAAGAGTGTAAGTAAAGATATTTAACAAAATGGCAGTCTTTCTGTATCTTTTTTTAGGAATGTTACATTTGTATTAACTTTGTTTAATTAAATTTATGTCTAATATTTATTTACTACATAGGAAGGTAGGTTTAAAGTGAGTGGGTATAACACCCTTCCACCGCGACCTACTATTTACTACTTATGTACGCTGTGAATAAATACTTTTTTTTTGCAAAGTGACTTAGCTATTAAAGTATATTTAGGACTTAAAAAAATAAAATTTGCAGTTACCAGATAAAATATCGGGGTTTTTTTCACGTTGATAATATAGAAAATCAAAAAAATGTTTACTGATAACGTTACTTTGAAGAACTTCACTTTCTATAGCCAAATAAAATTTTATGGTGTCTGGCTATACCGGGTGACACAGCGGACATTTTTGAAATTTAAGTGATACACCTGCTATAAAGACACGCTTTTAATGACTACATAAAACCATTTTTTTACTTCCTGTTCAACCGGAATTAACCCTAAATTTTAACCATGTATCACACTTGTCATTTTATTTTAAATGTTGACAAAATCATTTTTTTTCCAAAATTTTAGTAGGCCATTGACAATTACAAATTATTAGCATGTAAAAGGAAGAAGTAAATTTTAAGGTGCAAAAATATTTGTGATTTTATTAATTTTTATTTTATTAATAAGAGTCACGAATAAAGGTTAATTTTTAAATTTTTAGAAATGTATTTTTTTAACGCTTAATATCTTAAAATCTAAAATAGGAAACTACAATTTTTATTTAATGTAACTTTAGATCAGACATTTACGAATTAATATAATTTATTAAAACTAGTAAAAAGAAGTGACTTTTTTTATTAAAAATGAAAAATTATACATATATACATTTCTCTATGATAATTGTTTAGTTATCAATGTGATATAGGTTTAATTATTAATTAAATTTCTTTAATTTCTACCAAAAAATTGTCTTTTCATTTTATGGATCTATTGTTAGGTTTTACATTTTTATTATCCCTATGCTAGTTTATTACACTGCCTAATTGGCACATTATTGTAACCTGTACTTATACTTATTATAAGGATTTGCGAATTAATGTAAAAGATCAGTTGGGCATACAAATTTTAATAAATAATATAAAATAGCAGATGTTTGATCTACAGTTAAATTAAATAAAAACTGAAGTTTCCTATTTAAGATATTAAGCTTTAAAAAAATATATTTCTAAAATAAAAAAAAACTAACCTGTATTACTAGCTCTTGTTAATAAGATAAAAAGAAACAAAATCACAAATATTTTTACGTCTTATTCTTTACATCTCAACGTCTTTTACATCCTGATAATTTGTAATTCTCACGTCATGTCCTACTAAAATTTTGCAATAGAAAAAAAATTTTGGTAGCCATTTTGAAATCAAATGACAAATGTGACATATGGTTAAAAAGATAATTTTGAGGAGGATCAGGTGGGCAAAAAGTATATAAAGGGTGCTATTTAAAGGTTTAAATTTGGGGTTACTTCCGGTTAAATCAAAAGAGGAAAAATTAGTTTTATTTATATAGTCATTAAAAGCGTATCCTTATGACAGGTGCAGTACCCAAATTTCAAAAATTAATTGTAATAAATAAAAACAATACTAACATGTCCGCTGTGTCACCCGGTATATTATTATTAGTTTTATTGCAGAGAAAACAGCAGCTTTGTGGACAACGAAAAAGTAACCTTTTTTTATGATCTAAGCCAATTAACACTAGATTCATTACCGGAATTTGTAAAAAAGTATCCCAAAAGCACACCTTACTTGGAAGAAAACGAGAATATAAGAAATCTTGTTTTACAGGTAAATATCTCTAATTACATTTTCCATATTTTTGTGTCTAAGTACAGGGTGAGTCAACGATAGAGTAAAGTTCATTATTTCATTGGTTTCAAAAGTTAGGAGAAAATAGTAAATACAAAAAAATGAAAAAGTTTTTTAGGATGCACAATTAAAAAATAATTTTAAAGTATACAGGGGTGGCTAAAAAAAAAGCGTGACGAATAAAACAGACATTTTTTTTAAATGAAACACCCTATTTTTAAATTTTGTTTTGAATTCCTTTAAAATTCTTCAACTTTTTATTAATAATAATAACCTAAACCTAATAGTTTTTCCAATATTTCAATTTTTCTAAAAGAAAGTAATTTTCACACTTGCAAAAAAAATTACGATAGCGCCATTTTTTTTTGAAGGTAGATCACTCATATTTGATATTGGCGTTATTCGAAGGTAACGTAAAAGATATATGCAACGGAATTTTAATTAGATGCTACAGGGTTGTTCAAAATAAACGAATATATTTGGATCATTTTAAATTAAAAAAATCTCGATTTTTTTAAATGGCGCACCATATATATTATTTTTTTTCTGAAAGATCTTACAAAAACCCACCAACTTTTATTAAGTATGTCATATACCTATTTTTAATACTTTGCGATTTATTTTAACTTTTCAATATTTACCCTTCTTTCTGTCTAAGACTATTGCTTTTAACATTAGTTGGCCATTTTTAAATTTTAAATTCACAGAAAAAGTAAATAATAATAAATACCTATTACTACAAATTAACTTATTTTTAATTATTATTATGGCGCAATAAATGTTCAAAAATATGCCCTTCTCTTGGATACACATGTTTAGTCTTTTTCGTATATTTTCTTGGACGTTCCTTAGCATAAACTTTTTATTCTCCTGCACGCGTCCCAAATCCTATTTTCCATATCTTCTTGTTACTGGGGTTCACATAAACACGATCTTTAATATATTCCCACAAAAAAAAATCTAGTGGTGTTAAGTCACATGATCGAGGGGGCCACAATAAATCCACCTCTACCGATCCATTTCTGTGGGTAATGATTATTTAAAAATTCTCAAAATTCTCGATGGTAATGCGGAGGACCCATCTTTTGAAACCACATTTTTTGGATCTCAATGTTATTAAATTCTTGAAGAAGTTGAGGTAAATCATTCTGCAAAAAGTTTAAATATCTAGGCCCGTTAACTGTTTCGCGAAAAAATATGGTCAATAACATTAAAGTGTTTTTTCCCCACCACACATTAAGTGACCAATGGTTTTGTTTTCCCCTTCCCGTACCCAGACTGGATTAACTGTTGAATAATAGTGCATGTTATGACGATTAACTGCCCATTACCGAAAAGTAGTTTCATCGGGAAAAAATTATTTTTAGACAAAAAATTTGGATCCCTCTATTGCTTCATTTATAACGGTGCGAAGTTTACCTTTGTTCAAAATCGCGGTCTAAAGTTCTTGGTTAGTTCCATGTAGAAGGGGATATTTGTGTTTTCTAGTGGTGCGGTTGACGGTAGTTGGGATGTATCACATAAGCTCGCTACTTGACGGCTACTGACCTGGGGATTATCTTGAACTTGAAGTAAAATTTCAATTCTTTTTCCTCATTGGTAGCATTTCCCGGGTTTCCCTTTCCGTTTTTCATATTCAATACTACCACTAGCATTAAACCGTTCCATTAAACACTGAAGAATTGCCTAGTCGGTCACGTCTATTAGGGTACTTCCCCCTTTAAAGTCTTACTGCCAACAAAAGAATTTCTTTGCGCCTCCCAGTATATAAATCATATCAATTAATTCAGCTTTAGGAAAAAACCATGCTTATTTTTTTAAATTTACTGACACCACAATAAATTTTATGAATTTATTTACTCAGTGTCAGGTTAAATTGACAATGTCCCTTTTGTCATGGCCAACTAATGTTATAGCAATAGTCTTAGACAGAAAGAAGGGTAAATATTGGAAAAGTTAAAATAAATCGCAAAGTATTAAAAATAGGTATATGACATACTTAATAAAAGTTGTGGGTTTTTTTTAAGATCTTTCAGAAAAAATAATAATATATATGGTGCGCCATTTAAAAAAATCGAGATTTTTCAATTTAAAATGATCCAAATATATTCGTTTTTTTGAACACCCTGTAACATCTAATTAAAATTCCGTTGCATATATCTTTTACGTCATCTTCGAATAACGCTAATATCAAATATGAGTGACTACCTTCAAAAATAATTATCGTAATTTTTTGCAAGTGTGAAAATTATTTTTTTTTGGAAAAATTGAAATATTGGAAAAACTATTAGGTTTAGTATGCATTATTATTAATAAAAAAGTTGAAGAATTTTAAAAGAATTCAAAACAAAATTAAAAGGGTGTTTCATTTAAAAAAATGTATGTTTTATTCGTCACGCTTTTTTGAGCCACCCTGTATATTTTAAAATAATTTTAAATTGTGCATCCTAAGAATCTTTACATCTTTTGTATTTACTATTTTCTCATAACTTTTGAAACCAATGAAATAATGAACTTTACTCTATCGTTGACTCACCCTGTATATTCTGCAGAGGAAAATAAAACAAACACTTTTAGAATATAACCTAAAAAATTATTTTAAGGAGCTAGAGCCCCCAAAACAAATCCTGAATATGGTGGTTTCCCGATATCTTAAAAATTCTAACATAAATATCCAAAAATGTCATAAGGTTAATTTTTTAAACTCCGTTAGTTATTAAGTGGGTTGACACATCTTTTCTAATTTTTTTTGTAGATTTTATTTAATTTCATGCAAGTTATAAAGCTTCATAATTTTTTAACAGAAAAAATCTACTTTTAGTTCAACCGATAAGATGCACTCTTTTTAAATAAAATCAAATAAAAAATGTGTTTTGGCACATTTTTTCGTTAAGTTTTTTTGTTTTTCATTATCATGTAAAACGGATATTAAACAAGCTAAAAAAAAATGAGGTGGTGACAATACAACATCCCTAAGCAACATTACATTCGTAAAAATATTAAATGCCAAACATCTATCAAACATAAATCTGAAAAAAAAAACAGAATTCAGACCTTCTATTAACTTGATTTTATGCCAAATTTGGTTTAATTAGGTTTCTGACTTTTACGTCATATTTGAGTCTTTAAAAAACCTAACTACGGTATTTTCTAAAACCTTGTTCAAATTAATTTTTAAACCGGATTGATTCAGTTATTGCGTTCCCTTCTTTAGACCCCTTTAAAAAACATTTACGCACACCCATTACTAAATGTGTTAGAATTAACATCTTTGTTTCAAGTAGAGATTATACCAATGTTAATATGATTTGGTTTCCATATCTTGATCTTTTCTCATTTGGCCCTCTAAAAAGCCAATTAACGTCGTACTCGCACAAAATCTAATCATATCTGTAAAATCACTTCAAATTTTTTGTAACATTTGGTTTAATTTGAATTTCGCATTCTCTTGATATCGTAACACAAATAATTGACTACAGACATTAAAAATTTGCTTTAAAAAATGTTTTACGTAATCTACAGACCTTAAAATATTTAGAAAATACTTAAAACACAAATTTTTTTTGCAGAATTTACTTTTAATATTCCATATATGAATAACATTACATATAATATTGGAAAAATAAAAATGTGTACTAATCAGAGCCGAAGCACTGCGGGGGGAAGGAAAGGATGGGGACGCTTCCCAATTCTTTTGTATAAAATTTAGAAAAGGAACACGCAAAGTAGTAATCATTTTAACCAAACCAGATTTAGAAATATTTTTGTCGTTATTAAAATAATTCTAAAGGCGACAGCAAGAAATAGCTTTTTGACTTAGCCTTTAGTTATGTCAATTCATTCTAACAGCAGGATTTGCAGTGGCAATTCAGCCAATTAAATAAAAGGTGACCAAAGTAACAATGTCCGACCACAGACGAGATTGCCTTAAGGTCAATGTATAAACTTGATGTTCCATTTCCGCTGCTGTTACAGCGCCTGTTCGCAAGTTAAACTTATGACATTTAATGTAACCATTTATAAACGCCGCCGCTTGTCTTATAAGTATTATATAGTTTATAAATAGGCAGTTATGATCAAGAAACCAACAAGATATTTCATTTAAAACATTGATATTTCTCCTATTATTGGTAAATAGTCAACTATAGAAAGGGGTTCGCGTAACAGTTTAATAAAATCGAAATTACCGGAAATTTAGATTCGTTGTACACAAAAACCCATTTTTCGTTTAAAATTTATATGAAGTGTCAGCTTTTATTTAATTTTACTTACATTTCTTTTTAAAAAATATTAAATTTTAAGGCATTATCCATATATTTATCCTAAATTTTTAAATAATGAAAGAAAATTAATTTCACAAGGCTCCAACTCAATTTTCCCTTCTATGTACTGTAGACATAGAACAAAGTTATAATGCTAGTAGTTTTATACTTAACATTTATATGTATTAGATATTTTACTTTTTTGTTATATTTGAAATTTAAAATAAATCCAACCAAGTTACGAAATAATATTTTACTTAATTAATGGGACCATCCATACGAAAAGGGACCTTATCTTTGCAGAGGTCGAAAATGAGTTTTTTTTTTGTTTATAAAGGAGCTTCTTTGGAACACGCTAGAGTTCCCTTTTGTTTAAAAAAGGTTTTTCAAAGTAACTAGTTCCCCCCTAATTTAAATATTTTAATTTTGGATCTCCTAAAATATCACCGGGTACAAAAATATGTTTTTATGTTTTAAAAATTTATGTCTATATTTTCGCTCCAAAGCTATAAACTTTCAAGTTGTTAGTTTTGAGACCCCTGGTTTAGAGAACTTTTATTTTTTTCCTTTTTTGGAAAATTAGCCTTCCAAGGTCACAAATCAAAAGTTGGCAAATTAAAGTTAAATCCCCCCCCCCCCAAAAAAACTTCGGCTCTGGTACTAATATTTATATTTTCAGTTTATGAACGAGTGCGAAGATATATTTAAAGAGTGCTCTTTTAAGGGCAGCGCATGGGCTTGTGAAAATACATTTTCCCAGTTTTTACCGAAAATGGATTTTGCTATAGTTTTAATTCAAGGCATGGTGAAAAAGTAAATCAGTCGTAAGTACATCACATAGTTATCTGCAGGCTGTCGAAAAATTTAAAATCAAGCAAAAAGATTATTTGTTTATAGTAGGAGAGCTTTGGGAAACCCTCCCCAACCCCCTTTTTCCCCAAAGCTAAAAACTTTAAATATTATTTTTCCATTTTTTAAAAAAT
>JAHBCN010008236.1:0-39893 GCA_019359885.1 Listronotus oregonensis
ATACACATCTTTTAAGAATTATAAGGACCATACTATTTTGGTGAACTTTGACTAAAACCATGTAATTAATGACCTCATAACCGAACCCTACCAAAGTAAAAATTAAATAAGTTGTCTTTTTTTTTAATTTTTCGATCTTCGAAAGTTACTTAAAACCGAATTTATAACATTAACAGTAGTCACTATTGGAATAATATATATCTTTTTAGGGTTGGATATTACAAAAAATCTTTTAGCTGTAATGTTTTTTGGGCAGTAAAATATAGGTATAACAATATATATGTAAACATATTTATGACCAAAATTTAAACAGCAAATAATGTCTTACAATACATAAAACCTGTTTAGATGACTTTTTTGACCACTTTTGCTTAAAGAAAGAACTAACCAAAACTGACCAAAATTTATTACAATTTTTCTCTTAAAGAAATAATTTTTGTGTAATGCCGGTTTATAATATTAGGTTTTAAATTAGATCGACTATTAGAAGGTAACTGGATTAAACCCCCATTAGATTTTTAAAATGGTTTTTTAGTACCGTCAAAAAAAGTTAGGACTAAAGTAATTAGCATAAAAGAAAACATAATTGATTGAGTAAAAGCAGCACTTGCGACTCTAATGCCTAGGGAAATTTAAAGATCCATTTGAAATAAATGAAAGTTTTTGAAATCTTTAATAAAAAACACAAAACTTTGTATATTAATAATAATTACACTTTGTTTCGTCTATAGTTATGATTTTAATAAAATGGTTGTTAATAGGTAATGTTTATGACTGGTTTTTACTATGATTATAACCTTTAGTTTTCAAGTATGTTCAAACCCAAATTTTTTAAAATTTTCCAATACAAAACCCAATGCATAAATTGCCGGAAAGAAAAAAAAAAAAATAAACTAACAATTTTGGAAAAAAAATTTTTAATTTGGAAAATTTAAATAAAGCCCCCCGATTTAAAGTTTTTTTTGAACAAAAAAATTTTTTATAAACTAAATTTTTAATTTTTTGGAAGGGGAAAAAAAAGAAAAAATTTTTCCCAGTTTTAAAAAACGATTGTTAATACTAAGAAGAAGGGTTTTTTTACCCAGCAATTATCATTCGATATATCTTCATTTTTAAAAATTTTTTGCCAAAAACCCTTTTTTTCCCCCCGTTTTTTTTAATAATAACTATTGTTATTTGTTTTAAATTCAAAAAATTTTCCCAAAAAAAAAAAAATTTTTTTCTTTAAATATAAAATTTCCCCTTAAAATCCCCTGGTCATGGGAAATTTTTTAAATTGGGTTTTTAAAAAAAGAACTAGGTTTTTTCGTTTAGCGCAGAACCGGGTTTAGTTTCGATTCGGTCTTTTATTATTACTGGCGGATATACAACCTTGCAAAATATTTTATAGCCCTAAATCACTCAGAGAATACTACTGGTGGATAAATATATTTTATGAAAACATAAAACAAAAACACTGGCGTCCATATTCTACTTTTTCCGAGGGTGGGTCTTACAATAAAAATAATTTGTTTTCTTTATTAACATATTAAAAAAAAAATAATATTCTAAAAAAACCATTTCGACACTTTTCACGTTACGGCTGTGACGACGGCGGCAAATTTTAAAAATGTTATACGAAATTTCAAAAAGTGAAGCTAGGAGTTAAAATATCGAGAAAATAGATAACTTGTTTTTTTTATCATTGACAATATACACACAAATTTAAAAATTACTGTCGATTGGAGATTTTACTTGTTTCAGTGCAGTGTATCTAAATGAATATTTGATGGCAACACAATGCACACAGCAATCGATTGACCATATTTAAAAAAAGAGGACTAAAAATAATCTTTAAAATTTATATAAATTTAAATTAAATTGAAAAATTCAACTTTTGTTTTAAACTTGTAGGACACCCAGAGTATGATTCTTTCGTTTTGCAGTAAATTGTATCAAGATATTGATATTTGTATATTTTAAATGAAACTAAACATTCTTGTAAGGGCCGAAGAAAAATCGTTCTTCACCCATCTTTTAAACCCCGGGGGAAAAACCCCTTTTTTTTAATCTTACACATTTGGGCAAGACTATTTTTAATTAAATTAAAACAAACCAACTTTTTTTTTTAAAAATTTACTTTTTAAAAAAAAATTTTTTAAAAAAAAGCCCCTTTCCCCCCATTTTAAAATAAAAAAAGGAAACAGGGGGAATTTTTATAAGCTTTATATTATAATTTAAGAATAAAAAAAATTAAATATAAAAAAAAGTTGATATTCTTGCCCAAAGGAAAAAAAAAGGTTTTTTTTAATTTATAAACCCCAGTTGCGGGGGAGAGCGAGGGTTTTTAAACCCCACTTTTTCCCCGGGATTCCGCTCTCGCGCGCGCCTCTATGCGTTTTAAACTTAAACCCGACTGGGCACAAATTTTTTAAAAAATATATTAACGGTTTATTTTTTATTTTTATTCTCAAATTATGTTTTTATAAAAACTTACCTTTTTATGCTTCCGAAGTCTTGACTAAAAAAAGGGGGGCCCCCAACTTTTTGGGCTTAAAAATTTTTTTAGTTATCACATATCAAAATTTAAAAAAAAAAATTTATTAAAAAGGGTTTTAAATTTAAAAAAATCTTCACCATATTTTTAGCCAATATAGGGCAAAATCATTTTTTTTTGTAAGATTTAAAAAAAAAGGGTTTAATCGATTAAAAAGATGGGTGGGGTTTTTTGGGGTCTTTGTTTTCCCCTCAACCTTTTTTTGGTTTTCAAAAAATTTTTTCACGTATTTTTTGGGGTATCCTGATTTTAAAAAAGGGTGGTCTAAAAAAAAAACCTTTAAAAAAAAAAACAAAAATATTCGCCAAATAATTTGCTAAAGGAATGAAACCCACTTATTTACAAAAAAATAAAAAATGCAGTCATTCTTAGCTTCAGTGTGGAGCCAGAATTTTTTACTTCAGAATTTTCAAGAAAATGTATTTTTAGTGCCATTTACCTTTCTTGTTATTGGCATTTTTTTAACGTCTGGAAGCTATTAAACTTTATTCCAAGTCATTACACTTGAACTGCCCCCTACCTAAGAAAAGCGCATCCGTATATTTTTATTTGGTGAATTTTACCAACGATTTTGTAAAAACCCACTACGTTTTTCCCGGGAAAGAAAAAAAAAACCCCCTAGAACTCAAGTTTCCCGGGAAATACATATTCTGAAAAAACTAGGCGACTTCAACAGAGACGTTACACCCAACGTCTTGATCTGCATTATAAAAAGTCGGGATATATCTTGCATGCGATAAGTTTTAATAAATCAAAATTACTTGAGCCGCACCACATACGGCTGGGAAACCAATTTCTTGCATACAGAGATTTTTAGGGCTATAAAAGAAGATGTTAATTTAATAGGCAAAGGTTTAAGCGAAATAAAGACAGACAGAAAACGTTATGTGGCCGAAACCCCTTTTACCGGTCCAACAAAAAGCGGGGAATACCGCTGGCAGGGCATTTGGTCGATACGGCGGAAAGCGATCGGACAGGACTAAATATTAATCGCATATTTTAAAGATTTTTTACGATATTTTCGTTTTTTGTGGCATTTAAACGTTGAATTTAATACAACAGTAATTAAAAGGTTGTTGAATTTTTATCAAAGTTAATAAAAATAAAATAAAAATCGCTAATAAAAAAATAAAATTATGAACATTCTTAAAAATTAATGAAATTAATAGTAATTTTAAAAATAATGAAAATAACTCTAAAAAATAACCTAAAAATCATTCTCATTTTAATAAATGCTCGAAGACATTACCCTGCTGAGCTTAATCCCGCCGTTACCAAGAATAATGTCATGTTTCTATTACTTTAAGTTACAGAAAATACCGAGCTTGACAGAACCCAGCCAACAATATGCTAACAATCACCTCCCGTTTCGTATTGAAAAAAAGGGAAAATTGCGATCATTTTAATCTGGGCCAATAATTTATCCTTCTTTTCAATAAAATTTGCATAAAGTTTTTGTTTCCTATCGTGTATATAGGAGCCGTGGGGTGGGGTTTCTCCAAAAATTGTGGGCTAAACCGTTTAATACGGTAAGGGGGGCCCAGCATGTTATCTAAAAAGGGGGCCCAAAAATTTAGTATTTTTCTTCAATTAAACTTTATCTCGTTCACATTTAATTGCCATTGTCCATGCTTGGTGTCTTAAAAAATGTAGTTTTTACTACATCCAGGGTTGTATATGTACATATTTTTTGTATTTTAAAAAATATCTATTAAAAGTATTAGCCTTTCGCTTTCCATTGGCAAATATCCATTTGGTTTTTACTTTAATAAAATATATTTATGTGTTAGTCGTATTCTTTAAGTGATTTGGGTTCATAAAATATTTTGCATGCTGTATATCTAGAAGTAAAAGTAAAAGGTTAAATTGGAGATATAACAATAAAATTTTATTGCGCTGAAAGATAAACGTAGTTATATTTTTAAATTTTAATTCAGGTCAAAGTTTTACAACTAAAAAGAATAATAAAATTTTTACATACCATATGTGTTAGAAGAATAATATTTTAAATTTACATGCAAGAAAATGTGTTTATGTAAAGTGCTGACCTATATCAAGTGTACAAAAGAAGTACTTGAGTAACATTACATATTAAACCTAATTTTACTTGTTACTACAATAAAAAATAATAAGGGTAATAAACAAAAATACCAATGTGTGTTTTGCTTTTTACTAAATTTATTTAAAATGTACCAATTGTTTTAGTGAACAGCATCTTTTTCAGATGTGGCTTCTTACAATCTGAACTCAAATAGAAATTTAGCCCACTAATTACCAAAATTACACAGCCCAATGAAAAAAAAAAAAATTTCCGAAAGACTTGACCATGTTATCTTTTTGTTTTTGGGGTAACTGAATCCGAATCCGGGGTCAGTTGCAAAATCCCCACCAAAACCAAATAATTATGTTTTAAAGTTGCTGAGTACAAACCCATGATCAGTTTAATCTTATTGGGACATGGTCGTGGTCACTCCAGGATCAACTACACAAAATTTATTACACTTAAATAGTGCATACACACATTGATAGAGCCTCATGCATACACAAATCACATTTAAACTCTAACAAGGATAAGCTTAAATGAACACAGAAATATTCAGTAGAATAGTTACCCCAATCGAATTAGAACTGTTATCAAAACCATATTTATCTATTTAACTTTTTTTCGGACCCAAGAAAAAGCAATATATATACAAATAAAATAATAATATTTAACGCTCTATAATGGTTACTCATACCTATGTATGATGGTAAGAATGGTGACACTTTGACAATTTAAACCAAATAAATATTTAGGATTATTACTCTTATTTATGGTATCAAGCGTCTTTGTTTCCAAAAAATATAGAAAGTGGATTTCTTTTGTTTTTTTTTTTAATTTTAAAGGTTACTTTCTTTTTAATGACCAAAAGTAACAAAGTTTGTATGTGATGAACGTTTTTAAACTCTACATGTGTTTTTGCTTAGCACTTCAAAACATATTTGTCAACGGTTTAAAATTGTTGCAAAGGATTCTGACCACCGATTCGTATTCAGCAACTTTAAAAACATAAGCATACACTGCCAAATTGGGTTGCGATTAATTTTGCAGATTTTACCTTAAAATGCCCTTGACCATGACCTGATGGGATTAAACTGACTCCGGATTCGAACTGAGCGACCTCAAAAATGTAACTATGCACTGTTCAAATTTTGTTGCAATTAATTTGCCGATTTGACCTTGAAATGCTTTTGACCATGACCCAATAGGGTCAAACTGACTCGGAATCTTTTTCAGCGACCATAAAAACGGAATACCAAAGATCAAGTCTTTGGACCTTTTTTCTTGCTTTTTTTTATTATTTAATAAAGAAAAGATTTAATGACCGGTATACAGTGAATACAAATTAAGGATAATATTAAATTTATGAATTGTTTTTTTTAAATTTTAATTCTATAAGTAAAAAAAGTCAAAAGCTTTAGGGATTTTTACATAGAAAATATAACATTTTAAAGTACCTTTTACCTTATAAAATAATAATATTTAATCCAAAAGCTTAGAAATGTTATAGAAATAATTTACGTTATATTTGATTTCAGAAATCAAAAAATCACATTATATTGTGAAGATCGCATCACCTTTTTCCCTGTGGCAGCAGTCAGCAAGTAGAAGAAAATATCATGTAGGCATATTTTTAAATGACTAATTTTATTATAAAAATGAAACATAAGAGTCCGGTAAGTGTTGTTAGGACACGTCGGGTACTGCAATGACAATAACTCATGATAATGTAATCGATTCTATAGTGTAGTAAATGAAGGAAAGCTGAAGTAATGTTTTCCCTTGGGGGCACTTCTGGGTCTTGGGAATGCAAGCGGAAATAAGTTTATTAACTACAGGTGGTAAAGGGTGAAAATGGTTCCTAAAGGGCCCCCGAAAATGGTTTCCCTAAATCTGAAAAATATTAGTTAAATTTTTTAAAAAAAAAATGAAGATCGCCTTATGCTACAAAAATAGTCCTTATATATATTTTATTTTTATATATATATATATATATATATATATATATATATATATATATATATATATATATATATATATATATATATATATAAAATATATATATATATATATATATATTTTTATTTATATTTATATATATATATATATATATATATATATATATATATATATATATATATATATATATATATATATATATTTTTATTTTTATATATTAAATTTTTTTTTTTTTTTTTTTTTTTTTTTCAATAGTTTTCGAGATAACGGGCCCCAAAAGGGTCCCTCTTAAAGCTGCCGCTCTCCTAAATTTGCCCCTTTCTTAATGGTTTTCATTTTATCAGCGCGGACATTGTTCCTTACTCGGGCATTAATGTCCATTGATTAATCTTTTAAAAATTTAAAATGAAATGGGAAAACCCTTACCTATCATTGCATATGGGTTTGGTCCTTTCCCTGATTTTTCAAAAAATACAAAAAAAGCAATCAACTTTTTTCACAATATTTAATCTTATCGGGTTTATTTATATTTTTTAAAAAAATGGTTTGCAAATAACATTTTTTTTTTATAATGAGATCTTAGCAATTATTTAATGACCCCAAAGAAAATTTCTTTATCTTCTTGCATTTGGATAAAATTGTTTGCCTTCTGCATTTTTATTAAGAAACTACTCTCCCACATATCAGTGTAAATGCTATATATTTTTTAGCGGCTATTTTTGCGAAAAATATTGTTGCGAAAAAAATGATAGGAACATTTCTTGGGTTTTCCCGTTTTGATCTTCATTTTTTGCCCCAAACAAAATTTTTTTTATATTTTAACAGATTTTGGGGGGAAATTTTGTGACTTTGGGGCCATTTTCAGCGGGTTCCCGTGAATTCGTGATAAACTTTTTCTCGCTAAAAGTACCCGGAACAAATTGCGTTCAAATGAAAACTGTAAAGATTTCCCCCTTTGGTACTTTCCGGGGCTTCCCAAATTTTTGGGCTACTACCAGGAGTATGAAATGCAAAAAAAATGGGAAGGAAAGCTAAATAAAACTATAGTTTTCCTTGGGCCTTTGGTCTTCGGGAATGCTTTTTAGCGGAAATAAGTTTATTAACAGGTGGTAAGGGGGTGAAAATGGTTTTCCCCAGGAACCCGGCAGAAAGTTTATAATACCAAAATCTTATAATTTTAAAACAAAAATAGAATCTTTAAAAAAAATATTTATATATATTTATATATATATATATATATATATATATATATATATATATATATATATATATATATATATATATATAATAAAGGAGGGATAGTCTTGACTTGACTAGTTGAAACCAGATTGGGTTTGGGGTTTAAGTCAGTTAGGCTTTATTTATAATAAAAATCTTTATTACTACGAGCTTTCGAGAATTTATTGTTCCCTTCATCGGGCTGAAAAATACGGAAAAACGTTAAAATTAAGATCCTAAATATAAAGAACAAATGGATTACCTTGGGTACAACCGAATATTAATTAGTATTGTTGCGACACTCAGAACATCAGAACATATTAAAAATTTAAATGTACTAACGATCAATTGCTTCGTTACAATTTTACCATGTGTTTAACCTTTTACCATACCTCATTGAAAAGCATGGGGTTTTTTTCAGAACAATGGAGCGACAAGAGGATAAAATTCTTTTTTTCAGGTTACCCATGAAGATTCGTGGTTCTCGCGAAAAAAATTCCGCGGATCCCCTACGGAACTATATTTAGATGTCGCCAGCTATATATATATATTAAAATTTTCAATAGTTTTCGAGATAACGGGGCCCAAGTCCCCCATTTTCCTCCGCTCTACCGCTAAATGCCCCTATCTTCATGGTTCCTATCAGCGGGCGGACGAATTGTTCCATTACTCGGGCATTAATGTCATTGATTAATCATTCAAGTTCATCAAAAATGGGAAAACCCGTACCTATCATTAATATTGGGTTTGGTTTCTGATTTTCTAAAAATCCCAAAAAAGCAATAAAACTTTTTTCACAATTTTTTAGTATCTTATCAGTTTATTTATATTTTTTAAAAAAAATGGTTTTGCTATTAACATTTCTTTTTTATAATGAGATCTTAGCAAGTATTTAATGATCCCAGAAAATTTCCTTTACCATCTTTTTTGCATTTGGATAAAAAATTGTTTTGCCCTTCTGCAATTTTTTAGTAAGAAACTACTACCACCACATCTATCCAGTGTAAAATGCTATATATTTTTTAGCGGCTATTTTTGCGAAAAATATTGTTGTTGCGAAAAAAATGATAGGAACCATTTCTGTAGGTTTCGAGGTGATCTTCATTTTTGTCCAAAAAAAAATTCTCTTTTTCCCGCATTTTTTAACCCAGATATTCAGGGAAAAACCCCTTTTTTGTGACTTTGGGGGCCATTTTCAGCGGGTTCCGTCAGTTCGTGAAAAACTTTCTCGCTCGGAAGTATCCGCGAAGACCTAAGAATTGCGTTACAAATGAAAACTGTAAAGATTTATTTACGGCTTTGGGTACTTTCAGGTCTTCAGTTATTGGACTACTACCAGATAGTATGAAATAAAATACATTTGGGATACAGCATATTTCTGGGAAAACTAATATTTTAAAGCTTATACTTTTATGTATATTTCCGAGAGACATCAAATTAAACAGGCGTTGGAGTCATGGTCTTTAGTACCAATATAAAAATATTAGTTTACCTGAGTGCATTGAAACAGAGAATACGTCCAAATATGCAAAGCCGTTCATTTTAAATCTATCTATGTCAAATTTTGTTTTTCTGCGGAGATAAAAAAGGCATAGGGCGACTTACCTTTGAAAAACCCTCGCTTTTCCAGTTTATTGATTACCAATGTTTAAAAACCAACCTACTTGTTCTGTTAAATAGATGGTGTAAAAATAGAATACTGTAAGGTATAATTATCATCCATTCTGACGCCATTTAATGTTATATTCCATCTCATATTGCTAAAAGGGATTTCTTAAAATACTTAGATACCATAGCGAATTTTATTCACGCCTATCTGCAGTAAGCCTGAAAGAATCGGCTTTATTGCGAAATTGACCTTTTAAATATAGCGTTATGATGGATTTTCCCAAGCATTAACTAAAATAAACACCTAACTTTTAAATTAAGCACAAATGCTTAAGTTTTAATTTGCATTTTTTTAAATTTGTCTAATCTTAATAAAAATAAATTTTCACAAAACAATAACCATTGTTGCCAACTAACAACGCCTTGCAGCCAGAAATAAATACTACTAACTACCTAGCGGGCTTTTAACCTAATTTCATTTAAGTATGGATAAAGCAACTTACATGCATACAGCTACGTGATTTACTCATAAAATATAATTTGAGATTAAGCCTATTACATGCTTGTCGCGTTCACACTATAAAATAAAATGACCGGTTATATTGCAGAAAATTTTTGGACCTTTATATAATTTACGAGAGCGTTACTGGAAGGTTTTCGGCCCTTTTGACAAACTCACATATGCGTAATCAATAATAAAATAGCCTTAAGGGGTGTTACGACTTAAAAGAAAAGACCTAAGTGACCGTAAATAAGGTTTAATTGTATATTTGAATATAAATTTTATGTAGGGTGTGTAAGTTAGCCAAAAAATTGTATTCTACCTACTTTGCAAAAGGTTCGTTTCAATCTAATAGGTAAACTGAGCTTAAGATGTTCTTTAAGGCTTGATATAAATAAGAAAATGTAAAATAAACCACCGAGATCAACAATAAAATTGCTATCTCATATATATATATATATATATATATATATATATATATATATATATATATATATATATATATATATATATATATATATATATATATATATATATATATTATATATTTAAAAAATCATTAGATTATTTGCCTAAGGGCTGTTAGCATTGAACATTTCGTTAAAGGTCTCGATTGCCATTGTCAGTGCTAACCAACAAAATCGATATTAAAAGTAAGTACGAAATTAATTTTTAAGGTGGCTGCCGCAAAACCATCAAAATTTAAAAACTCATCAAAATAAAAATGATGGTTTTTCTGTCACCAAAAAAAACAGTAGGCCCCTAATTTGTTTTGTACTTTTTTGATTTCGTTTTTGGTAATTAATTTAGAATATATGTTATCGTTAAGGAACAAATTTGATAAATGTCAATATTTAAAAAAAAACTAAACAAGCACTAACCAAAACTATCCATTTTACTGCGTTCCAGTTAACAAAAACCGGAAGTAATGAAACTAACCAAAATTATTGGTTGTAACCAGACCTCAATAAAGTTATTAGTTTTGGTTATTGCTCGTTCGTTTATGTATTTTCACATTTTTCTTTAATAGTTGTTTTATGCATTTTCTATTCCTGTTTCAACAATTAGCATTAGGAGAAACCAAGTATTATCAGTGGCGGCTCGTGGTTTAAAAAGTAAGGAGTTGCAATTCTAATGGCTCTTTAAAAAAATAAATAAATAACCACAATAAACTTAATGTAAATAAAAAGACATACAAAAACTGCAATAAAAATCATACAAGTAGCTGTGTTACACATATGTATAACCAAAATAACAAATTATACTTCAGTAAATCGTAAATCAACCTGCGAGGTAAATGAAGGTTTGCACTGGACTGCAAACCGCATGCCGCTTATGAGACTAAATTCAGCGCCCAATGCAAATAAAAGGGGCTCCATATACTTACGTACTCATGGAATCAATTGGGGTTTTTTTTGATTGCAAATATCGGCTAGGGATGCGACGCGACGCGTGTTATATTAATATTTTAGCAAAAGCAGTCAAGTTTTTTAATAATTTGGCTGTTATTTCGAGATAACATTAATAAAGCAATAACGATGATCGAATAAATTTTAAAAAAATCTGTAATATGAAAATAATGATTAATATATATATATATATATATATATATATATATATATATATATATATATATATATATATATATATATATATATATATATATATATATATATATATATATATATATATATATATATATATATATATATATATATATATATATATATATATATATATATATATAATAATTTAAATTTATTTTATTAAACCTTTTTTGGGGGTTGCGCAAACCTGCAAACCTAAGGAAGGAGGAGCCGCCACTGAATATTATATAAATATATAATAAATTAAAAAATATTGTTTTTAATAGTGATGGGATAACTCGAATTAAAAATAATCGATAATCCGATTATTGAAATAATCGGTATGATGCGATTATTCAGATTTAATTTGAATTACGATAAATAACCTGATTTCACAGAATTGATTACGCGTCGCGAAAAAAAAAATAACATGTAATAACGAATAAAATTTAATATTTTAATAGTAAAGTATATATTTATGTAAATAGAGAGGACAACTTAATAATAAAAAAGGTAATTTTTTACTTACTGCCGATTTTATTAAAATTTTGTATACAGGGGTTTTTAGGGCGCTTACCACGAATCTGAAGTCATATTTTGTCGGACTTTGCTAGTTTTTTAGTTATAACGCCCCACACGAACCTAACCTCACATCTGCACAAACTCCTAAAATTCCTCCTTCTTCAAAGTGATTACACCCAAAATGGAAGATTTTATGGTAATATACTTAATATTTTATACGATAAATTTAATTTTACCCTAATATAAGGATTTTTTTTAATAAAAAAAGCACAACAAGCGCTTCCCAAAAAATAATATTTTTACTTTTATAAATGTCAACAAAAATGTCTAGGTATTTTAGACAATTTTATGTTGGTACACCAGGGATCGGCGAAACAATTGAATGCGCTTAATTTTTAAATTTAAATCGCGAAAAATAAAAATAATTCAAATTTATAAAGTAGGCCATTCAATTGTTTCGCGGGTCTCTGGCGTACCAACATAAAACAGTCTAAAATCTCTAGACAATTTTGTTGACATTTATAAAAGTAAAAATAATATTTTTGGGAAGTGCTTGTTGTGCTTTTTTTATTAAAAATATTTGTTTAATGAAGGTGAAATTAAATTTATCTTATAAAATAATAAGTGTATTTCGATAAAAATCTTCCATTTTGGGTTTAATCAATATTAAGAAGGAGGAATTTTAGGAAAGTTTTGCTGGTTAGGTTTGAGTGGGGCGTTATAACTTAAAAACTAGTAAAGTACAAAAAAAAATGACTTCAGATTCGTGATCAGCGCCCCAAAAATCCTTGGTATACAAAATTTCAATAAAATCGTGCAAATAAAAATTTACGTACTAAAATAATAATAACGTATAAATTATATATTATTATACAGTGTCAAAAAAGTCCAGGATCCCCGTTGACGATTATTAAGGGGATCCCGGGCTTTTTTGACAAACTATATAATATTTAGTGTTTGTGTTTAGTTACATCGGAATCAAGTTACATATTCATTCAGAAATCAAGAATTTAAAATTACAACGACTAAAAAATTAAAAGAATTATATAATTCTAATTATCAATTAATCCGATTATTGAAATCATTCATAATTAAATAATTCGATTTTTAAAATAATTCGATTATGCCCATCACTAGTTTTTAATATAGTACAGAAGTAACAGTTTCCAACAATGAAATAAAATCTACTTTTTTTTCCTATTTTTGTCATAATTTATATTTATGTATAAGATTTTGTACTTTATTGATTTTTATATCAAAAATCTTGATTCAATTTGACTTAGCTCTTAATCTTTTTTACTCTTTTTGGGTAAATATTAATAAAAAGACCTTTTTATTTAAAAATGCATTACTATTATCAGTTTCAATATGATTTAAGGCTGACAAAACAGTAAACACAGTATTTGCTTTGCAAAGTGTAGAAAATGTTTTGATATTTTATTTTACACACTAATCCCTTAAGCAAGCAAGTAAGTTTGCCTTAGGCCTCACTAGGGCCTAGTTTATTTTTCTCTATTCATTATCATATTATAGTAGAAGCTAAAATTCTAGTAAATATTTTTTAAAAAATCTGGCCCTCGGATTTTACGAAAAACCTACTAAAAAGAGAAAAGCTTAATAAATGTGGCAAAGCTGGTCAAAGAAAAAAATTTTACCTGTTTTTAATTTAAAATATTTGTTTCAGGAAGCCTCTTACAGTTGGTGGCCTAAAAATTTTCTAGGATGCAATGAGTTTCAAAATACTAAAAATTTCGGGCCTAAACCAAACCCTTAGCTTAAGCATGAAATCCTTCACTTTACGCCAAAAGGCCTCATATTATTAAAACCAATTTTAACTGAAGTCTATCTCGATAAAACAAATAATTTTAGCAAGTTTTAGTAAGTTGCCTTAAAATACCTCTACATACCGTTGTCTAAAACAAAGTTCTAGTAAGAGACTTAACCGCATGCTTGAAACTATATCCGCATTGGTTTAATATGCTTTACATATGCCCAAATCAGGCGCTATGTCATGCATAAACAAAGAGTTAAGTGGACAGGCCGCAGAAACTTTGACACAGAAACCACTTGTTCCATTTTCGTGTAACTTTCGAGAAAGGGTTACCACACTATAGACTTTGGACAATTAAATAGCATTACATTCGACCTAAATTTGCTCACCAAATAATATATTTTTTTAAAGTATTAAGATAAATACCGTCACATACAAAAAAAAATCAATAATAAAATCTATAGTGACCTGTAATTTCTAAAATAAAAGGTGCTTATTAAGTTTTTTATTTTATGAAAAATTTATTTTTAATTTGCTTTTTTAATTAAATATACTAAGTGGTTTGTTTTCAGCCTATTTTAATTTTCCTTATAATTAAATAAAACTCCTTAAAAAAGTGCTTTGAGAATAATTATTTTATGCAAACTTTGTAACAGTAGTTTTTTTTAAATTGGATGGTTGAACAGAAAAGTAAGAACAAAGTATTTTTTATTAATCATTAACGCGTAAAATTAATATTTAATATTTTTCTTCGTTTCTTATTTTTGTTTGAACCTGAACCATTTATCATCATATATATTTCTGACAATGTCACAGTTTTCGCTGTTTATGATGAAAAGTTTATTTTCGGTCTATGCCGGGTGTAATAAAAATGTAATGTTTTTTTTCTGAAAATTCGTATCACCCTGTAGATTAAACTAGCAACCAAATCATATAGCAATTGACATTAGACGGTAGGTCCATCTTTCGCCAACATTATCTTTTTTGGTTTACTTCATTATCTTTGTTATTGAAGAAGATACACCCTTTTATAGCGTAACATGTTTTTATAGACTTTATTATTAAAAACACATTCATTTTTAAATGGTTTCAAGTAGGGTATGTTCCTTTTCTGACATTTTAAGCGATTTGACAACAGATGTTGTGTTTTAAAGTTACAAAGGTCAAATAAAATTAGCCATACTGCTAAAAACTGTTCGGAAACCGCTTATTAAACGTTCGTTTTGTATGCCCAGCTGACGGACGAGTATTTTAATCTTAAGAAATGAATCTACTAAGAAATTTATCGGTAGAAGAAGCAGTAGGAGCCTTAACTTTAGTGAATGAGAGCTATTTGATATGTTATATTGCTAATGTGATAGAAAGACATACAACTATAAGTCGTATGGTTGAACGATTGAACGAAACAGGGCGAAAATGATGTACCGATCCAAGGGATAAGCGTTTTATTAGGCAAACCGCTAAAGGTGGCGACTGACTTGTAACTAAACGTTGTAATGTAATACTCGCTACGAGCATTACATTACAGCAACTCGTTCAGTTTACATCATAGCGAATGCTCGCGTTTAAATGCTCGGTTCACGAGTAATCCACCATTCGTCTTCTCAGTGTCGTCGAAAATGTCAGACATGGAGGTCTGCTAATACGCTACTGTTACTTGAAAGCAAAAAAAAAAGAAAAAAACTCGTATGGGTAACGAATTTGTATAGAAAGAGACAACAAAACGGTGGAGAGACTTTATTAACCATTCTTCTACATCTATCCCCATTTCATCCGTAAGTTCCTTCCATGCACCATTTTTTTTTAATTTGTTTAAATAATTCATATGACAAGGATCTTAAAGATTTGATATATATATATATATATATATATATATATATATATATATATATATATATATATATATATATATATATATATATATATATATATATATATATATATATATATATATATATATATATATATATATATATATATATATATATAAATATATATATATATAAATATATATAATATATATATATATATATATATATATATATATATATATATATATATATATATATATATATATATATATATATATATATATATATAAATAAATATTTATTTATTTTCTTTTTGACCCACTTTGTTGGAGACTTCCCCTAGGAAAATAAAAAAGGGGATGTAATTAATATGGTCTACAAATCAGCAAAAGTTTTGTAAAGGTTTTCACGTATTTTTTTTAATTTAATTAACTTTTGGATGAAGACTTTTCATGGATTTTGGTGTATGATTTATTTGAAAAAAATTTTACCACAGGGCCTGCAATTTAACTGTCCCAAATATTTTTTGCAACATGCCCCTACAAATTTTCGAAATTTTGAAAGATAATCTTCATTTTGGGTTTTCTGAAAAAACAAATTTTTTTGTAAAAAAGTCACGTGATCATCCTTATACATGGTGGCAGATTCAAATTTCATGCATGGGGATCTTGACGAAAAAAGTCGTTTAATTATTAAAAGTTGCGCATTTAGGTGCCTAACAACATGCCGTTTAGAAAGTTGTAAAAATTAGTACTTCCGGAGATATCCGAAAAAAAAAACCCAAAATGCATTTCGTTTTAAATTTTTTTCGGCGTTAAAATTTAAAAAGATTTTGGAAAAAAAAGAAAACTTTTCATGGCCACTCTAAAAACAGCGAAAAGATTTTTTGTTTTTTTTGTTTCGTTTTTTGTTAAACCATCATCAACATTATTTTAATACGGCACACAATTGTTCATTGCTTTTTTGGAAAAAGTTATAATCCAATTCAATAAATTTTAACATAATATTTTTTAAATAAACATATTTTCTAGAACAATAGGGTTGAAAGGAACGCACAACATTTCTTTTTAGGGGCGTTTCATATTTTTTAAAATTAGTGTTATACAATATTGGAATAATAGGTTCAAAATGAAATTTAAAAACGGTCGTATTTAGAAAAATAAAGTTGATGATGATTTTTTAAAAACGAAACGTGCGGAAAATCTCTTAACGTTTTGTGAAACAAAAGTGACCACGAGAAAGTATCTTTGTTTTTCCATAAAACTCTTTAAATACGTGAAAAAAATAAAAAAAGAAATCGGCAAATTTCGTTTTTTTCGGATATCTCCAAAATACTATTATCTTTTTTTTTAGTGGATATGGTTAGTTACGTAAAAAAAACAACTTTTATAATTAGACTCATATATTTTCGGTATTCCCATGCTCCTCAATCTGTGGCACCTTATACAAAAAATTTTGCATTATTTTTCCAAATTTTTGCAAAAAAATTCCGGGAATATGGAAAAATTTTCCATTTGATGCGGACTTTATGTTGCATATATTATCTTAGGAATAAGTAGAACGATTTAAAATTAAGTATTTTTTTAAAAAATTTATATCTAATCAGAAACTTCTAACTAAATAAATTTAAGGTCAAACTGCAATACTCCGTACAATGTTGTTCTTCTAATTTATCTTCTACCCTTTTCCTTATATGATTTTATTAAATAATTGGGACAAAACAGTGTCCTTAGAATGATGTTAAGTCTTTTCTTTATTTTCGAGTGACGGTATAGTTTGTCTCAAAGTATACCGTGTTAGCTTTGCCCTTATTTATGGAAAATACCTGCCTACAACAATAAAACTGCGGATCAGTCAAATTTGTAACTATATAGTATCTACACCTAATTACATTTTTAATCTAAATATCTAAATCTAATTTTGTTTCACCATCAAAGTCATCATTAAGATTAATTACAATAGGATTTATGTTGTTTTGTATAGAAATGTAAGATTCCTCAATTTTCATATTGTCCTGAACTAATTTTTTTCCAGTTCTCAACTGGTATGTTAGTAACTACATTTTTATCAAATTTATAACACTGGGACTTAAAGTGGGTGTAACATTTTCTGCTTGATCTTTGATCCATCCTTTGGATACTGTGTCGTGTGCATCGAACCATGTTTCATCAAGGTAAATTATGGATCTGTTTTCTAACCTATATCTTTTAATTTCTTAAAGGTAATTTAATCTCCAAGTGCGTAATCTGTGCGATTTCATTGCTACTTGTCTTTGGTCTATTTTGCGGTATTTAAATCCCATTTTACAAACAACTCTATGGAGGGTGGCACGGCTAATATTTATATTGGTTTCGTCTTCGTCTAGCTTCTTTTTTAGTTTACCCAAGGTAGGAACAACTCCGCTTTCATAAAGACAATATATTTTCCTTCCTATTAGGTCCTGATCACCATTGTCTATACGGTGAGATTGAAAATCAGTACGTTTTTTTCTTTTGTTCAAATCTTCACTAATAATAATATCCCTTATCGATGATATTGGAATTTTTTTAAATAGACAGGTTTTTTTAATGCTTTTTGTTTAATAAGTCCTCTACTGATTAAAGTTTCATACACATATTTCACAACCGGTTTTGTAAACAACTTTTTCGAAACGCATCGGTAAAAACGGTTATTCAACACTGCCACTAAAATGTTAGCCGAAATATTCATATACCTAATGGTCAATACTCAAGAAATACCTGGCCTACCCCTGCACTATGAAATAATGGATTTACCCAATAACAATAGGTAATAAAATCGTTAAAGGTACAAACCTTTAACGATTTTATTACCTATTGTTATTGGTTATGGGGTATTGTCCGTCAAAAGCCATAGCGATATACTTTGAGACTATATTTGCCTTAATAATTTAGACAAGACACATATTTGGTGAAAAAAAAAAAGGCCGAACGTAATGCTATTTAATTGTCCAAAGTCTATAGTGTGAGAGTTACACAAAAGTAAAACAAGTGGTTTCTGTGTTAAAGTTTCTCGGCCTGTCCACTTAACTCTTTGTTTATGCATGACATAGCGCCTGATTTGGGCATATGTTAAGCAACTGCCCAATTAAACCAAAGCGGATATAGTTTCCAGCATGCGGTTAAGTCTCTTACTTGAACTTTGTTTCAGACAACGGTATGTAGAGGTAATTTACAGGCAACTTTCTTAAACTTGCTAAAATTATTTGTTTTATCGAGATGGACTTCAGTTAAAGTTAGTTTTAATAATATGAGTTCTTTCGGCGTAATGTTGAGGATTTCATGCTTTAGCTGTGTCCATGCAGCTAAGGGTTTGGCGGTTTGGTTTAGGCAAGAAAGAGTGACCGCAAAGTTAGCCTATATTCTTACCCCTTCTAAAGACTTTTAAAAAAATCGTAAAAATATTCTGTATATGTAAAATTATTGGTAATAAAAAATTAAGATGAGCATACTTTTTGGTTTTTCGAAAAATATCGAAAATCACCCCCAATTAGGGGTTGATATGATGACGCAAAATTGAAATATATAAATAATGTTAATAAGAATAAAAGCGATTTTTAATGTATTTTTTATATAAAATAAAATCTTACAAATAGCAAATTATTTATTGTCATATTAATAAAGTTTACCTTTAAACTTGCTAAGGGGGTTAAATTATTTCCCAAATAAAAAAAAAACAAATATTAGAAATTCAACTCGATTCCACTAGTATCTATAAGACAACCACCCCTGTAACGAAGGGGTGAACTACCTCTCAACGTAAGAAAAGTTTGGGACAGTTCACCCCCTCATTACAGAGGTGGTTTCCTTAAATAGATACTGGTGAGAGATACACGATTTAAATTTCTAAATATTTAGAATATAGTAGTTTTTCCTAGACTTTTTAAGTAGTTTATAATTGTTTTCATATTTAGGGATGGTTTAAACCTCTTAGCAAGCTTAAGGGTGGAATTTAAGCTATATTACGCCCTTATTAATGCGAAAATAAAATATTTTAGGATTATATTTAATAGAAAAGATTCAGTTAGAATTACTTTTATTTGTATCGATATTATTCATATATTTCAGTTCTCGTCATCATATCAACCCTTAATTAGGGATAATTTTCGACATTTTTCAAAAAAAAAATGCTCATCTTGATTTTTTATTACCGATTATTTGACATAGGCAGAATATTTTTAGGATTTTTTTAAGGTCTCTGGCAAGGGTGAGAAATAGGCTAAAAATATGCTGTTTTTGCGGTCACTCTTTCCAATATTTTGGAACTTTTTCAACCTAGAACATTTTGCATTTATAAGTCGCCGACTGTAACAGGCTTTCTAAATAAATTTTAATTTAAATTAGAAACACGGTAAATTTCTTTTTTTGCTCATTTATGAACCTCCCATGCCCAGGTTTGCTACATTTATTAAGTTTTTGCGTTTTGGAAAGTTTACCTCGAATATGTATAAATTTTAAAGAACCAGATTTTTTAAAAATATTTATTTAAACTTACGATTTTGTTATGATACAATAATGATTAGGGGATATGAACTAGGCCCTAGTAAGGGATGAAGCAAACTTGCTTGCTTCATGCAGCAATTAAAGTAGTGTGTCAGATATTCTTGGACACGGTAAGTTTATAAAAGAATAACCAAAAATAAAATATTAAAAAATCTTTTACTTTGTAAAGCAAATATTGTGTTTGTCGTGTTGAAAAAAAAAGATTAGCTTTTAATCGTATTAAAACTGACGATCGTGATTAATTTTAAAATAAAAGTCTCTTTATTTATATTTACCTAAGAAGATTAAAAAAGATTCTAATTAAATTAAATTTAATCAAGATTTATAGATGTGACCTGTAAAAGCCAAAACTCAAAAGAAAATGTGGATTAGGCCTTTCACCACTGGGGCGTCGATATATGAAAGACTGAATTTGGTAAATGTCAACATTTACTGCTAAGTATCAAATTTTAAGAAAAAATAAACTAGCACTAATCAAAACTAACAACATTGGTGTGGTTTGGTTAAAACCAATAATTTTGGGTTAGGTTCATCAGGTCTGGTTCTAACTAACTAGACCGCAGCACTTTGAAAAAAAAAATATTTATTTTTGGCTTCACTCGAAAACTATATTTTTTAACAAAATAACTTAAAGAAACCTATTTATTTAAAATGGTAAGAGCCACATTTTGTTTCCATTGGTTTTTTTGTTTTTTTTTAATAGATTTTGAGTTGTCCATTTTATTTTAATTTTTTTATATTTTTGTTTTATTATTTTTTATTTTTTTTCTGCAAATTTTAACAATTTTGTATTAAAAATAAATAAATAAACTTATTTGAACAAAAAACAACAATATTTACGTATATTTTTTTTATCACCGGAGAGAAGTATTTGCGTTTTTATATTAAATTTAAATCGCTATTAACTCTAAAACTAAAAGAGTATTAACTTATTTTATAAAACAAAAAATAAGCATATTTACTGGCCATTAATTTTAAATAAATACTTTTCCAGCTAAAATCAATAGTTTTTGAGTTATATTGAAAAAACCGATTTGTTTTAGGTTTTGAATTAGCTGAGCTGAGGCAGCCTGGCAGCTTTGAATCGACTATTCATAGTATTATATAAAACTTGTTTATGCGAATCTCTTATTGACCAGGTTCTTTACGGGGGCCTCCCGGATTACAAAGCCATCGTTTTTCTTTGAATAAAGATTTATATTTTCATGTTTTTGCGATACCGACTTTAAAATTTGTTTTGTACCCACTTGTTATTTTGATTTTGCTGGTTAACTTTGAGGTTAATTTGTTTAGGTATATATTAAAAATAATATTTTATAATAATTTTGAGTTAATCTTTTTAAAGGTTATTTTTTTAAAATTTTTTATTTTATGATTTAGTCAATTAGTGACTATTACTTGCTGGGTAAAACAACAAAAGTGGACTAAATATCTAAAAACTCGGCACCCCGGTACTTAGGATTTTTACAAGCCTTCGTGAGCTGTTGGTACAGGCCATTGTAATGAATTGTAATATTATTTGACTTTTCACTTATTTTTACCCTGTTTAGAGCCTATTAACGTAATTAACTAGATAAAGGAAAGTATCCAATTTTACATGTATTAAACAAACACGTGCCATAATGTTCTTAAAAGGTACATGTGGTCCGTTTAGTTCTAAACTAACTTAATAATATGGAGAATTTTGGCCGTTATTTAATTAACGTTCAGGTAAAAGGCTGGGCTTCAAAACTTTATTAGCACTTGTCTAATTACTCAGTTGCTTTACTTTACATACGCCTAGATCAGGCGCTATCTTATGCATAATCAAAAGGATAAGCGGAGAATCGTCGAAACATTACCACAAAACCCACTTCGTTTTAGCTGGGTGTAAATTGCAAGTAACCGTAACCGTTAGTAATTTCTTTTTAGTCATTGTTAGTAAAAATTGGACCTAAACCGTTATTAAATAAAATAACACTAATTATGTGTATATTACGTAGGTAAGTATAGTTTAATATTTACATCCGGTAATTTTTGTTGGGTCTAATTATCTGGTATTGATATATCTAACACATAGATTAAATAAAAACTTCTTTTCGGACTTCCATTGTCTTATTTATTTTTTTTACAACGTTTCGAACAGCAAGTATCTGTAACCGTTTTCAAGTGAATACTAAATATCTAAGCCTATGACTACGCCTTATATATCCTAACCGGCTAGCTGCCCATTTTTATGGTCTACTGAGCTTGACTTTTTTTCTGTTCGTAAGCAGAGGTTACCAAATGTTGTAGATATCTAGACTTGGTTGTTTCTTAATTCTAACTTCTAAAGGTCTCTTTGTTTTACCAATATATAGATCACCACACTCACAGTTACATTGGACACGCAAACTTACGATAGAAAAATAGATGAAGTGTTGAGAAAGGGAATTACAGACTACTCTCTCAAGATCCTACGTCCAAAATTAAAGGAAAAATCTACAGAACTCTAAGAAAATATCAACATTATTTGCCAGACAAGATCAGGTAAAAGCTAACACCACACCACAGCAAGCCGCCACACCTTTACGGATTACCGAAGATTCATAAAACTGAGATACCACTCCGACCAATCACCAGTTCCAGAGATTCTCCAACCAGTAAGTTGGCCAAGTTTTTACTTAATATAATCCAACCATTAGTGGGTAAGATGCCATCTTTTGTTAAAAATTCTGCATATTTTGTTAACATTATCAGAAAGTTTGAGATAACACTAAATGACCATTTTGTAAGTTTTGATGTTGACAGCTTGTATACCAATGTTTCCCTGGAGGAGTCATTAAGCATTATCAAGGCCAAATTGGAGGTTGACCAATCGTTAACAGAAAGAACCACACTGCCGTTGGATGGAGTTGTGGATCTGTTGAAGTGCTGTCTGCTTAATTCCTACTTTTAAGGTAAAGATAGGTTTTACGCCCAGGATGATGACCTTCCGGTGGATTCACCTTTCTCTCCAATTGTAGCTAATATATACATGGAATGATTTGAAACCCATGTAATTGAGAAAGCACAGGTCAAGCCCAAAGTATGGTTGCGATATGTTGATGACACCTTCATTATCTGGAACGGAAGTGAGGACCAACTAAAATAATTTTTAGATCACCTAAATTACTTTTGTCCGTCTATTAAATTTACCATGGAAAAATAAATGGATTCCTCACTACCGTCCCTTGATGTATTAGTAGGGCGATCCGGAAATACAGTTGAAACATCAGTATATAGAAAACCAACACACACCGGGCAATACGAGTCTAATCATTCTGGCGCAACGAAAAAAGGTGTAATAAAAACACTCTATAATCGTGCTAAAACAATATATAGCACTGACATTTTGTTAAATAAAGAAGTTGATTATATTAAAAAAGACCTGCTACAGAACGGTTACACCGAAACACTTTTTCAAAGAACAATTTCAAACTTGCAAAATAAAAAACAGGTTATACATACAAATCAACAACAAGAAATAAAGATCCTTACTATACCTTACATGCGAGAAACTTTTGAAAAAATAAGAGAATAGCAAGGAAATACGTCATCAAAACAGCATTCTTTACCCGCAACACCCTTGGAAGTTTTCTTACTTAAACAAAACCGAGTACTTTGAATGCGGAAAAAAAAGTTGTTTATCAAATACCCTGTGAGTGTGGTGATCTATATATTGGTGAGACAAAGAGACCTTTAAAAGTTATAATTAAGGAACATCAAAAACATACTTGAATGGGCGAGACTGACAAGTCAGATGTTGCGGAACATGCTTGGTCTAAAAATCATAATACTAATTGGAAAGATGTTGGGATTGTTCTTAGAAAATCTCACTGAAAGAAACAAAAGTTTAAAGAAGCTGCTATTATTAATAACAATTGTCATGTTTGTAGTAAACCACGTTTAGATATTCACAACATCCGGAATCTCTACTTACTAACAGAAAAGAAGTCAAGCCCAGTAAACTATATGAATGCTATGTGGCTTCCTGCATCAGTGACCTGGTTTTGGATATATGAGACGTAGTCATAGGCTTAGATATTTAGTATTTACTTGAAAACGATCAAAGATAGTAATTCGAAACGTTGTGAAAAAAAATTAAATAAAGACAAGTCCGAGAAGAAGTTTTTATTTAATCTACAACATTGTCTGGAACCTTTAGAGTAACACATAGATTTTACGAAAAATTTTGTTCGATACATGTTGCAAAAGAGTAGTGTTTTAGGCATGCGATGTGATTAGTTGCACCAAACTCAACCATACTTTGCTACTTATCGTTAACAAGTACCTAAAACACTGATTTTAAAACTTGAATGTGTGTGTATTTATTTGCACAAAAGTTAATTTAGGTTGTCATAAACTATTTAAATTACTATACATGGGTGAAACTCTCTTTTGCATAGACGCACAATTGCGATTAAGTACTTAGGCATCCAGCATACCTTCGTGGGTATCTCTAAGATTTAACATAGGGTGAAAGCTATTTATTGCTGATAACACAGCCCAAGAAGCCCAATCTGGTTTTCTAGAGGCCAAAAACTGGATTTTGTGCTGTGAATTCAATGCACCTTTTCAACTAGACTCGAATTTGTGGTGTAGTTTTCTCCACCCAAAATTCACCCTCTGGGACAACTATCACTCTTGGGAGGGTGGAAAATATGGAGGTTCTCCGCTAAATCGCAACGGTGGTATTCTCGTGTACTTGGCAACGTTTATCGGAATTTGATATCCTAAACTTTTTACTAAAAAATTCACCCTCTAGGACCAAGCCTACTCTAGGTAGGGTGGAAAATCGAGCTCTACTGCCGGGTGCAACGGTATTCTCACCTTCTTATGTCAACGCTGGACCTGAATTTATGATCAAACTATTTCCTCTACTGTATGCGGTGCATTACAGTGAGTTAAACTAATTTAGTAGGGTTCAAAATCGAGTTTGGACACTTCCGGAATCGCAAAGGTAGTATTCTTGTATCTTGTCAACGCTGGGTCTGATATGTGATCATAATCGAACCATTTCCTACCGCAGGGGTAGTGTCGGTCCTAGGGTATATAGTAGTAAGCTTTAAAAGTACATAAAGATACCACACGTGCGGATTTCCAAGGGTAAAGATCGGTGCTCACCCCACCTCCACGAAGTGGTGGATCAGCGTTAAAAAGTATATGTTAATGCCATATTTGATAATCTGGCAACAGAGAATTCATCTTGCCTTTTCTTTGTAGGGTAGTTTCCAGCCTCACGGGGCAATCCCCGAATGCAGGGTTTTGCTACAGAGGTCGGAAGTCGGATTAGGCATCAAAAATATGGAAATATGGTCCGACCCATAACCACAACTATCCAAAACTAACCTAACTAACCCAAAAATAACCAGAACGCGCCAAAGTTGATGCGTTTTGGTTAATTTTCGTTCAGTTTTTTTTAATATTTGACATTTATCGTTTGAATGTCGACGATTCACTTAAATATTGAACATTCACAGTAACATATATACGAATATTAATACTGGTAAAGCTAAAAAATATAAACAAATCCGCTAATACACATAGCTGCATAAAGAGCAATAAATAATTTAGACAGGTATATAGAAAAAATTTAAAATGGGATAAACTATAAAAAAACTTACGGCATTTATAAAGCTAAAATTATATCACTTTTATTAACTTAACATAATAGATAAATGGGATGATCGTTAAAAAACAAATACCAGAAAACGAAATTTTTCATTAAATGAGTCCAAAAAATTTAAAAAGTTATCTTACATGCCTCAAAAATAGTTTTAAAATATAAACAACTTTCTTAACTCGAATTAAAAAGAAACGACCTGTTTTACTCAATATGTACAGGGTCTTTGATTATATTTACGTGGCTTCTAGCAGAGGCCTTTATTTTTTGAAGAACAAGAAAAAAATCTTTATCACCAAAAATTGTAGGATTTTTCCATAGTATCTTTTGAAATTATCGGTAAAAAAATATCGCAATAAAAAATTGGAAAATATAGGCACCTTCAACTTTTAAATGAAACACCTGTATATTGGCGCTGTAGAAAGATCTTTTTTATCGATTTTCAAATATGCCATTGATGATATTTGGATAGACCATTTTTGAGATATTTTAGGTTAAATTATTATTGATACAAAAAGTTTCATATTATTGTATCAAGAAAGCCAGTGAAAACAATGGTGTTATGTTGCTGTTGGTGAGGGTTTCTGGACCAATAGTGTTTATTTTTTTGTAGTCCCATGTTGTTTTCTTAAGTAAGACTTGTCGGTAGATGAAATTTTATTTAAAGCTTTGGATCCTGCTGCATAAACCTAGCTATTTCCAATGAATACTTAGGTCAGTCCTGCATGTTTTATTCAAAGTTCTGAACGGACATAAATTTATAAGGATAAAATAGGTGAAATTAGGTTGAAATAATTTTATAATTTGTTTTATTAAGTTCAGATGCCATCCGAGATTGATATTTCCACAGTTTCTAAAATTATTATAGATAGTTGAGTGCAGTCCATGTTGCAGCCCTTTTCTTCATTTTAAAAGCTTTTTCGTTGAATAAACTTTCTTACTATGTATTTAATAGTATCTATTGATGGTACCCGTTGTTAAGGATATAATAAGTGGTATTCCCTTTGCACTGTCGTCCACATTATTGTTACTCTAGAAAAGAACCTTTTATAATAGCGATTTTTTGTTTTCTGACACAAAAGCAATACAAACTACTTACCAATAATAGTGAAATGATAAATTTCGCTTTTGCAATATCAATAAATAAATCGTTAAAAACAATTTTATTGTTTTCTTTCCGTCTTGATACTAAGGTGATTTTTTAAGTTTATATTTTAAACACAAATATCTTAAAAAATGGTTGCTCTAAATATCATCAATGCTTATATATTTAATCAGAAAAAGATCTATTATTTGGCACATAATATACGGCAATGTTTCATTTAAAGTTGAAGTTGCCTATATTTTTCAATTTTTGGTGCGATATTTTTTTTACTAGGTAATTTCAAAGATATGTCTGGAAAAAAATCTAATTTTATATAAAAAAACAATTTTTTCTATCTTTTAAAATAAGGCTCAAAGCCTATAATAATCAAAAAAAAAAAGGCCCTGCTTACAGAGCTATCTGCTGAATATTAATAAAATAATTAAAAATCAATATTTCATTACTTCTTGGTAATTGAATTACTTTAATTCAATTACTTTTTTGGAAAAGATATTTGTATTAGGGATTATCAATTAATATGATAATGCCAATCGTAATTATTAATTGATTTTCACAAATCCAAGTAGTTGATTACTTAGCAATTTGATTACTTGAAGGAATTGAATTACACAAGGAAATAAGTCAATTAAATAATGAATAATTCAGCCCAAAAAATTCAATTATCTTCTTTATGGAAAAACGCCAGATTTTGTGGCTTCAAGGAAAATACCAAAACACGGCAGGCCGCTTTGAATCCAGCCGAACACGCCGCCTTCTTTCTCAGTTTCGGCAGATGTTTTCGATTGATCTTACCGCCCTGGTTTATAATGTACACAACATTTTATTATCAAAAACAAGAGATAGTTTTTTATTAATACAGTGATGATTTTGATTACTGGTGTGGTAAAGAAATAAGTTTCCAAATATATTGAAGAAATAAAGGTCATTTAATATATAATGGGAATTTAATGACATAACGATAGTTCAATTACATTGCGATAATTTAATTACCACAAAAGAGATTTAAATTAAATTCGGTAATTAAACGAAATAATTATATAAAAAATTCAATTTCTTTCTAGTTTTAATTGATAATTAAATTACACAACAATCATATTGGTAATTGGTAATCGTAATTTACTACTACTTTAAAGAGTAATTAGTGATGGAATTAATTACTTTTCCAAAGTAATTCTGCATTTCAACTATACGTATGTATAATAATGCACCATAAAGAATTTATGATAACTGGACAGTATTTTGTCGATTGGAGAGCACAATAGTCATTAAAACTCTAACAGTGTACTAACATTAAACCTGAAGGTGGCAATGATAACTTTGTCACAAAGGCTAATTTGCAAATACATACAATTTAAATACTTTAATGTGTTTAAACTTTACATAATAGTTTTATTTTAGGTATGTTTTGGTGCTTTATAATGCTAGCAAAATTGAAAAAGTAAGCAGTTTTTTGCATAAAATTATTTATAAAAAAATATTTTACGTTTGTTTTTAATAAGCGCTTTGAAATACAATTGGTTAAAACATAAAAGATAACATATATATGAGTTGATGGGAAAGTATTATTAAACGTATTTTATATTATTATCCATCATAGTTAATGCACTATTAATACCTATTAACCATTCATTCAAAACCCATATTCGATTAGGAGCTGGCTAACATCACCTTGTGCCTATTTTATTTAAAGAGCCAAGTGAACAAAGTCGCATGGTAACAGATCTGGGCTATACGGTGGATGATCTTTTAAACAACCTAAAACTGCAAGAAATTTCGCCAGTTTGGTGAATCGATGTGGCAACGCATTCATATACACAATAAAACCACAGGTGTCTAGACGTGAGGGTTGGTCTTCCAGTTCATAATGCTTTAATTATTAAAGCAAGCAAACATTTTTGTGTACTAGTTAGATCATAACAGACTTATTGTATGTATACAGCAATACCGTTGTGCAATTTTTTATTTGCAGAAAAAAAGACAACAATTATTAACTTTCAATTGTGCCATTTTTCGACTACAACGGGGTTTTCATTTCCAAATGGCCAAATTTTGGTTTTGGATTTTACATGTGCGGACCCACAATAATAAAGCCCCCGTAATGATTAAATTCGTTCGAAAAGAAAGATCAGAATCGGATTAATTAGCATTTGTAGCACTAATTAAACCGTGTTTCTCTTTGGTTTTCAGTTAACAAGTGAGGAACAAATAATGGACAAATCACTTGGCAATAATTCAAATTATCATGAGCTATTAAGTGTAGGTGCATGATTCTTCAAGACGTGCTGCCTGTATGTACACGCCTATTTTTCACTTAGTTTTTCAGCATCAATATTCTTTCAAGTCCTGCAACGGAGGATGGGTTTGAGCACGCTTACTATCACTCTGGTTCAAGTATTTTCAACATGGAATTGGTCAGCTGTATTCGTTCAGATGCCGAAGAACACATTCTGCAGTATGAATTGTAGTATTTTAGCATAACACTTATCTGTTGGAAAATTCCCGTTCCAAACAGTACAAAAAATCATAATCTCGGTTTAAAGCTACTTTCTGATTTCAGAAATTAACTTTGACAAACATTTATACCTATACGACAGTTGTCAGCAAGAAGACGGCCTGTCAAGTGATGCTTAAAAAAAAAATATGTCTAAAAAGCTTTGTCGCGGGTTTCTTTTGGAGTCAATATCTTGAAGAGGAGGCATATACGAAAAAAGTTTATATATACACTTGTAAGTATTATTATTTTCGCGTGTTTTTATATATCCGGAAGATTTTCCCCATTTTCGTATTCGTAAGTATACATATTTAACTTATCTTGGTATGTAAAGAGTTTTTATCCCCACCGCCTCATGTTTGACGCCTTTATTCAATTATACTGAAATTTTTAGTTTTCAAAGTAAGACAGATAAGATCCTATCGATTTAAACCACAAAGAACTTTTTGCGATTTTTGTAGCTAAAGAATTTAAACATTTGCAACCTGACGACTGAAGCAATACTTTCTCTATATATTAAATATAAAATACATATCTGAAAACATTTAAAAAAATATTAATATTGTGCTAAACGGTTAATTTTATTCTCGCTTAAGTTTGTGTTTTTTAAAAAAGAACCATGAGTTTGGGGACTTAACGTTTAAACTTTATTATTTTATTTTACTATCCAAAGCTTAAGAGATGCCAGTGGAATTTCTGGTTGTGAGCATAATTTCATGTAGATGAAATTTAAAAAAATAAAGCCAATATTGAACTCGAAGCGAAAACTGGGATTCTTGTGCTGCTAAAATAAATTGATATTGGTGTGTTTCAATTTCTCTGGAATTACTAAAGGACAAGGAGCTTGTCAGGAAGAATTTATTTTTTGAAAATCGCGAACATTCGGAACGTATATTATTTTAATACATATTGTTAGCTTAACGGAAATAAAATTTTATTGTTAGCTAATTTAATTTAAATTGAAAATAATAACTATGGTTTAAGGTTAATACAATAAGGATAACTCGGTAGCAGCGAAAGCTTCAAAGAATTTTCGTGTATACTTTGGCATTTTTAAAGGTTAAAATTATTTTCAACTGAAATAAGAAAACAATACATTAAAGATTCATAAAACAAATATTTATCAAAGAAAAAAAAAGCAGTATTAAACAGTATGTTATTAACAAGATTAGAAAAGTTAAGCATTTTTTCTGATAAATCACAAGATGAAAATGTGCTTTCTCCATATTACCTTTTTTACTTTTTCTGACCATTTCTTTTATATGCCAAAAATAAATAATAAATATTTTTATTAATAATGTAGTCAACTATAATATAATTATTTTTATTAATAACTAACGCTTTTATTTATGAATCAATGATAAAACTACAAGTAAACTATAGCCAAAGTGACGGATATAATTCCTGGATTATTTACAAGTAAGTACAAACTATGCTTGTACCATTCTATCGCCAACAATAAAAAGCTTTAGACATGTTGGGCGCAGCTCTCGATTACGTTTATAAATGAAATGCTTACTCTATCCATGCTGTCTGTCATTAGCGCCTCTTGATACCATGATGACATTCATTTTTATTAATTTTGTCTCAAAAGTGGTCCGCCTACTACCGATTTTGACCAAATTTGTTTATAGGAGTATTTTGGGGCACTGATACGAATCTAAAAAGTATTTTTTCGGTGACGTTTCGTTTTTCGAGATATTCATCATCAAAGTTGAAAATTAAACTAACCTTAGATACATATTCCTTTTTCTTTTTGCTGAAATTCCTAATTTTACATTTTTAAATTGGCACAAAATATTTCAAAAAACCTTATGAAAACTTGTTTTTATATTTATTTTCCTGATTTCCATTTCAACGCAAACTTTTACCGCTTTCACACGCCTGTAGCTTTGTGGCCGCAACCATGTATACACTAAGGTTTTATTATGAAATATGAGCTGCATGCATGAAAATTAATTTAATAGTAAGAAAGTCTAAAATAAATAAAAATACAAGGTTTTTAAAGGTGTTTATAAAATGTTGTGTGCCACTGTAGTCTGTAAAATTTAGAAATGTGTACAAAAGGAGGGGGATTATGGTAAAAATGAGGTTAGTTTCATTTTCAACATTGATCGAAAAAACAGTGCACAAAAAAATGCTATTTTTCAGATTCTCAATTATGCCGAAAAAACATATTGCAAATTTGGTTAAATCGAAAATGCTCTTTCGAGACAATTATTTTTTTGTTTTATCGTTGCTGTAAGTGCTTTACTTACAGACTGCTAGATAATGTCAGTCCGTATCAAGGCCTATTTCTAAATTATTTCATATAGCAATTAAAAGCAAATTACTTTTTTACTAGAGAGAAAGTACTTTTCTTACTGTTTGTGGGTTTTTCTCATTAAGCGAGAAATATTTTATTAAAGAAAAAAATATATTTCCAGATTATATTGTCAAGAGAGTAGTCTTTATAAGCTTTGTTTTTGAAAATAGTTAAAGAGTTCGATAAAAAAGCGTATTATCGGACTTTAGGTGCTAATGATAATATTTGTGGCCACCACAACTAAACATAAAAAGCGAAGTTGTGGACATTTCCACAATTCTTTGTGCCTGTTTCCTACACTGCTTAAAACAAATCTGTTATTGTCTTTCTTTGTCCATAAGTTGGGAAATATAATTTATTTGTAGGTAAAATAAATTTTTCTTTTTTACATAATTTTATTATGATTTCTGGGAGTATCAAATTAAAAGAAAAATTATTTGGCTTTTCTCCAGAATAAAGATATTTATATATTATTTTTAAAAATTATACTTTTTTTAGAGATTATTATGGAGAGTAGTCTGCTCCCGCTATAATAATAATAAAAAAATATGAAAAGACATAAAAAGGTTTAAATTCTTTATAAATTAGGTGTTTTAAATTACTATAATAAAATAATAATTTTATAAATTCATATAAAAATAGAGAAACTATACCCACTTGAAAACATTGCACAACGTTATAGATATATATGTTATTTCAAACCTATTGGTTATCGCGGACAGGTGTAGCATAAATTAAATGATTATATTATTACTTAAAGTAGATCAAACAAAAATTATGTTTATAAACTGACATTGACTTGACCTTTGACTTTAAAAAAAAAATAATTTTTTAAAAATAATATATAAATATCTCTATTCTACGGAAAAGCCAAATCATTTTTCTTTTAATAGTTTTCCTTGTAATAAATATATTTTTAATTTTATAGCAAACTTTAGGCTTGTGTGAGGCTTAAGTATGTACCGTGGGTGCGGGTTTTTATATGTTTCTCAGTTCCGTCAATGGTATCCAAGTACAACATGCAGATATTCCGCATTTGCTTCCTTTTAGATGGCATTATTAGCATTGCCACAACATTGCATCTAACCAACCAAGCAAGCTATCGCGCCTAGAACTGACCCCCGTTATTGTCTGGGTAATGTTGGCCAGACAGGGTTGCTCGTTTACCAACGCGTGTTTAATTGCATCCAACGATACAGTCATATAGCATCCAGTTACTAACGCAGCCCAAATCAAAAAAAAAAAAAAAAAAATTACTTTTTTTATATCTCTGTAAATCCGACTTGTTTAAAGTTACTATTTGTAAAACCTGGGCTAGTTGGCACAAAATATTGAATCTTTAGTTGATTAAATTTCATAAGAGTTGTTACCCCAGGCCTTGTTTGACGTCTGGCCATGATTTATTAATTGACTTTCTTTGTAACCTGGAAGTCAGGACCTAGAAAATCACATCGTATTAACAGTGATCACAAAGTTGTTTCATTTTTTACTTCTGTCTAAAGAGATTTTTCTATTTCTCTAACAATTCAAGAACATTCCAATAGTATAAAAATAATTACAAATCTGCCAGAACTATTTTTGCGCAATATACTATATATATCTTGCCGTGGTGTATACTATTTCTCTATCAGATGAAATAAAGTGGGATGGAAAATATGCAACGAAAAAATCTGGATCTTTTTTTGCGACAACTGCTTGAACCAATATTTTTAAAATTAGTAAAGGACATAAATTTTTTACCATGAAAATAAAATTACTCTTATCTTATAAAGAGATTTTCTTTGAAATAAAAATAAAAACTCAAGAGAGGGAGCAGAGGAGGGATTCGGGTCCTCTTCAGCAGAACTCCCAAAAAAACACTCTATCGTGGAGGTCGTGACGGAAAACGACATCACTGTCATGGAGGTCTGACGGACCACGATAGAAACATTCCGCTCCATAGGCCGCTTGCGATGCCACCAGGATGAGAATATCACGGTGCTGCAAGCCAACCTGCAGCAACAGGCATATGTGATCCTTGCCAATGCTATCAGAACTTTGACGTGGCCCTCATACAAGAACCCTGGGTCTACGGAGGGTTACTAGGTTTGCAGGGACGTGGGTGGAGAACTAACCGACAAAACATCCGACGTCCCCAGAACGTATAATAGACAAAAAAGACATAAAGAAACTTCTACCACTAACTGAAGTTTCTGATTTAGAGACAGGTAGCTGTTAAAATTGATTAAGGAGACAAGACCCGTACCGAATGAATTAATTTTCGGATCGAAGAAGCATCTACCCTATGGTGACCCTGACCCTGCCAACTAAGGAGATGGAAGAACTGGTGAGAAGCTGTAGAGAAGTTGGTCGCAGCTCATCCTGGATGCGAATGCAAATGCACACCACATCACCTGAGGAAGCACGGACACAAACTACGAGGTGAATCTTTCACTGCAATTTATTATGGCAAATAATTTGGACATATTAAGTATAGGCAATGACTCTTCACTGCATGAAAACAGTAGACGAAAAATTTTCCAGATATAACACTAGCTACAACGTTGGAAACAATGTTATCGACAGGCATCATTCTTGAAATAAGTTGCTCAGATCATGAACACCTTAGAGCTTCACAATAGGGGGACATGAACGCCTATTAAAGAAACATATCGCAACCTATCGAAAATGGACTAAGAATACTAGGCAGACCTGGAATATACAACGAGAGGGACAAAGCGAAAAAATATAAACAATACGCGACCTAGAATTAATGGAGGATCAAATACAGGACGCAGTATTCGTATTTATTAAACCACCACACTGGTGATAAAGAGAAAATTGCTCGAAATGTGCCCTGGTGGAACGAGGAACTCACCAAACTGAAGACGCAGTCTTGTAACAGAATAATAGTTCAAGGAATCATAAGAAGAACTCTTACCAGATACAACGAAGGCATTGAGAAGCTAAAGAGATTTATGGAGAAGTCTTTGTGAGGAAATCGAAGGAACTCACGAAGACAGCCGAACTCCATAACATTCTTTCAAAGAACCTCAATCACAAATATTTTACTTTAAAGAAACCCACAGGGATCACAAGAACGGCAAATGAGACAAGCTGAGAACACTCAGCAGGTGCACTTTCCGGGATGCCTGAGAACAACATGTCACTGGAGACTGCAAAAGTTCAGGCCTAGGAAGGCCAGGATACTCCCTCTAGAGAGGACTGAGTAGCAAAATCAGTGATAAACTGAGACAGAACATTAATGGGTGATAAACTCATTCGAACCGTATAATCATATAGAACGGAAGGCATTTGCATCCCAGCTAACTCTAAAGAGGACAGAGCTTTTAATACATAGATTGTGTCTACACTTTTACTAGAGGCAGTCTAGCTCTGGGCTATAAACCAACAACCTGAAACTATTAGAGTAGCATTCCTTCAAACCACGAGAAAACCGGACAGGATTGGGGCAAAAGCTTTAAGACCAATAAGTCTGATGTCGTTCGTGCTAAAGACCCTCCACTACCGAGGACATACATGCATACACAGCAGGTAAGTCACAGAAACAACGCCACATGAGCTTGTAGAAAAGCGAAGATGTTCTCAAAGAAATAAGGAGGTACTAATGCGCTGAGTATCAGGAGCGTTTGACAACACGTCCCTTACATCTATCTCAAACGTCGAGGCGTGGGGGATCGACACCGCAGCAAGCTGGAGTGGATAGACTGCATGCTTAAGAGCAGATCAATATATACCTTCAATTCTTAAAGAATCTCTTGTAGCTCAGGTTTAAACGAGGATGTCCGCAAGGAAGTTTATACCTACACTTCTATGGAACCTTGTCATGGACGACCTACTAAATTAAATGTCCTTCAACTTGAAGGGGCACCAAACATTGGGATCTGAACGATCTCGTCTCATTTATGGCTAAGGAAAATTTAACAACACTGTTAGAGATATAATGCAACAGGCCCTAAACGCAGTTACCAGATGGACGAGAAAGGGAGGGACTAAAACATAAACTCTTCTAAATCGGTCATAGTTGACTTCATCAAAAGGATAAATCTAGAGAGGCTTGGACCTCAAGCCTAAGGTAACAGAGCTAAGATTGTGGAGGTAAATATTTTGAATGTTCACTCTGGACTCTAAACACCTGGAACCAACATCTTTGGAAAATAAGAAAGAAAGCGGAGATGGTAATCTCTTATGTTAATCAGACGCGCTCATTGGAGAACATGGGGTAACTACCAACCAAACATGGTTTATTGGTTATACCATGGTGGTAAGGCCTATGATATCATATGCATCACTGGTATGAATTGTGAACAAAAATGCGACAAGAGCTGCTGTTACAGAACTGGCCAAGGTACCTCTTACCTTGTAGCTATAACAAGAGCAATTAAAACAACCCCAATGACAGCCATGAAGTATCTCTTAGACCTTCTACCGCCAACATCGTAGTGATGGAGGAAGCAAAATGAGCTACTGAGCTGCAGCAAAAACCAACTGGTGTCTACGCTGGTTTGGGACCCCAACAACCTTAAAAGTCAGGTTGGCGCTTTTATCTGAATGAGAGAACGAGACCAGATGATTCCCCCATACTCTTTTTAACAAAAACTTCGAGGTAAAATTCCAGATCGAAGTGGCAGCAACTTGAATCTTCCGGCACGGTTAGGGAACATCATCTGGTATACGGATGGTTCCAAAACCGAGCAGGAACTGGAGGCGGGGCTGATGTACAGTGAAAATGAAAATTCACAATTCTCCATTCCACTTTAGAAACACCACATTTCTACTGTTGACGAAATATATGCTTTACTACACTGTACCAAAAGAAAACTAACAGAGGCTTATAAAAATAAGCATGGATCTACTTCTTCTAACAGACAGCCAAGCGTCACTGGGGCACTAGTAACCAAGGTAACGTTCAAGCAAACATGGGAATAAAGGAACTGGAAGTCTTCGGAGAACGCAGCAGAGCAACTATCACCTTAGATGCGGACATTCGGGAATAAGAAGGCAACGAAAAGCGGATGACTAGCAAGACAGGGATCATCCACACCATGCTGGACCGAACACTTCTGCGGAGGACCAAAACCACAGTACGAGGGCAAACCAGGAATGGATTCAGAAACAAACACGAGGAATACTGGGGAAACCGCATAGTAGAATTAGACATGGAAAAGCCATAAAGGGGGCCCATCAAAAAAACGAAGGAAGAACTCACTCAGACATAAAGTGGAAAGAAAACTTACCCTTAACGGTAGGGTTGTTAACAGGGCACGATAATAAGAAGACACCTACACAAGATAGGCTCATACATTAGAATTGGTGCAGAAGTGCGACGAAGAGGAAGAAACAACCTACTGCACCTATCCTGTGAATGTGAAGCATTGAATCACAAAGACAGGCATTATTTTGAAAACCAATGGGCCACAGATATATCAACCAAGCAACTCAGTTTTGGGGTTATACAGCAGACTTTTGTGGAAGGAACGAGATAATGGTAGGATTGGTATTCATGATAATGGGAGATTAGGCACAAAAAGCCCATGAGGCTGCACGCTGCACCTTCGGTAGTGAATGCAAGACGGCTTTCTCCCAGGAAGAAGAAGAAAGTTCTCTACCAAACTGAACCGCAACTGAAAGTGATATTTTAGAGGCCGTAATCTAGAATATCTTTAAACAATCAGTATATTAAAAAAAGTTTGGATTTTTAACATTATTAAAAGGTTAAAATTAACAAGTTCGATTTGTACTTGCGGCATTGTCAACATTTTTTTAAAATATTACCATGATCTTGCACAGTTTCCAAACCCAAAAACTCTGTTCGTAGAGTTCTGTGCTATGTGACACTAGGCGCTCTTAAATTACACCTCTCCTTGACTTTTACAAAATATTTTTTACAGTTTCAGATGATACTATTACTCTAGCAACTAACTTGTATCAGATCGGCTACAGCAATCACGACTATTCTCATCCGCTTTTGACAAGACGACTCTTAAATTAAAATGTGAAATAACACTTATTTTACTTCATATATTGTACTTTTATTATTTTTCATTTTATTTCGGAAAACTGCTGATGTGCCTTAAATCCCTTTTTTCAACTTAATTTAAAAAGAGCTGCTGAAAATGATCCTTTTTGTTTCATTGAAATTTTAACAGCCTTTAATTTCCCGAAATAAAAATGGCAGAAGACACAAAGATTTCAAAAAGATTGATTGTTGAATACCCAACAATACGTCGATAAAAATATTGTAAATTTGGCGAGATTATTTGTTAGAAAAAAGGAATATTGTGATATAAATGTTGTATTTATGGGGATAATTATCAATTGCCAAAATCCACTGAATATCTTTTTCTGTATTAATGATCGTATTTACTTGCAAAGAAGATAAAATTCAGTATTTAGAATATCTAAAGGATTAAAGACTATTTTAAAAATCTGTCTTCATTCGCGACAGGGGCCTCGCAAATGAATTTTGCCCACATAAATTTATGATCTTGCGCCGCCACTAAACGCCTTCAAAAAAAAGTTGACGTGATTGAGCTTTTCAAAATTGTGGTTTTCCAAAAAAATTGGTGATTTCAGACTTTATGGACCCAAATATCAACAAAAATAAAATAATAACCTAATTTTGTTTTTTTTTTTAAAAAAAAAAATAAAAAACATATAAGTGACAAAACCAAAAATAAAAAAAAAATCTAAAAGATAATGAAACTAAGTCATAAACTCTATTACAAAACACAGGTAAAATTTTTTCAAAATTTTTCATAATTTACAGGTGTTTGAGCAAAGTTTAAAATCATTAACATTTGGGACTTAAAAAAGTCTCTATAAACATAAGTTCGGATATGTCTTTCGAAATTAAATACGCGGGTCCAAAATTTTAAAAAAAGAATTTTTTTGTACAAAATTTTTTAAAACAATTTTTGAAAAAACAAAAAAAAAAACTTTTTGTTATTTAAGTTTTTTTCGAGACAAATTAAAATTTCATTTTTCAAAGGGTAAAAAAAAGAATCGGTTTTTTTTTTTCTTGAAACAAAAAAAAAAAAAAAATCAGGAGCAAAATAGTTTTTTTAAAGGGTTTTTTTATTGGGGGTAATCCCCGAGTGCTTAAAAATTAGAACATTTTTACGATAGCGTGTTTTCTTATAATTTCACGTTCTGAGGACGAGTAAAATTTTTTAAAGAATAACGCATGGAAAAAAATATCTGTTAATTTTAAAGCACAGGGGTATTTGGGGAAAATTTTTTACGAATCAAAAACGTAGATAAAGTTTATTAACTTAAAATTAAAATTTTAATTTAACAAACCGTCATTTTTTTTAAAAATTTCGTATTTCAATTTGACGTATGGAAAAACCACTTGCCTAGACGACGTGGAATTTCCGTTTAATTTTTCCATAATACCACTTCCTTATGGGGAAAAAATGTACATGAGTGAAATATTAAAATAATTAAAAAAAAATAAAACCACAGGGTATATCTTTTTAAAGCAATTAACTTTTGCTTCTTTTTTTAAAACCCTGTTTTCTGAAAGATGCATTTATTGACCTATGTTCCTATAGAAACTTTTTTTTCAAGTCCAACTGCGTCGGTTTTTTACACTAAACCCAAACAAACCTGTATAATTCTTAAGAACAAAAATTTTTTTGTTTTGTCATTAAAAATTTTTGAGATTCCGTCTCGTCTGTCTACCTTTTCTCGAAGAATTTTTCTCGCCGTCTCGTCTCGAAATTCGGACAAAATCTCTCGGCGAGACAAAAAGGAAACCCCAGACGGGGGACAGACGAGACGTCCCCGATCTCTTCCGGGAACCCTAAAAACAGTAAGCAACTCAAACCCTAATTTCTTATTTCAAAGCAATAAATTACACATAATTATGGGGAAAAAAAAAATAAACGAAATTTTTTACAAAAACTCCCCGCCAAACACAAATGAACAAAAATCAAAATGAATGATATGAAAATTGAAACACTTTCATCATCGCTACTAAAAACTGTGAATCGGTCGTTTACATTTTAAAAAACAGGAAGAATATCAAAGTCCAAAGGATTCTTTCCCAGGCTTGAATAAGATTATTTGTATGGCGGGAGTAATGGGCCATTTTTCAAATTACCTATAGGAAAAAAAAAAACATTAAAGGAAAGGCAATATGGTCAATTTAAAAAAATTACTTTTTGAGTGCTTCATTCCATAAGCTTAAAACCGCATTGGCAGTAACTGGATTGACTAAAAAATTTTGAATCATGTACCTCTTATGACCACACCCCCAATTGAAAATTAGGTTAAACTGGCAAAATGATA